>RJWM01028438.1:0-25591 GCA_004363535.1 Dasyprocta punctata
CTGTAACAAGCTTTCCAGGTAATTCCTATTATAGGTATAATTTGAGACTTACTCTCTTAAAGCATTTCTATTTGCTTTTACTTATTTCTGGTCTCCTACTCTTGTCTCTTTTTAACACAGAAACACAGAAGTTAAAGACCCAAGTACTACAGTTCTTTCTAATACAATTACCCCCTTCCTTACACCTTCCCATTGCATACAGCTGCTGCTAAAGTTTTTAATGTGATGGGTCAAACAGGACTTTGCTAGGTCTAGACCAGCCTAACAGATCATTTCTTCTGATAAAGAAATATTCCTCTCAAGATCCCAGTGGCCTCTGTAAGGATGTTATGAAAGATAGGAAGGTGTTACCCACTCAGAGCACAAAGAAAGAACAAACAAAATTTATTTCTAGGATAGGAACTATGGAGATTGTCAAATCACACTAGTAACATTGATGAGTTTCAGCACTCATCCAGAGTTCAACCAGAAAGCCTTGTTATGCACTGAAAGATGGAAGAAATATTTAGACATGAGTGGCCATTTATGCATATGCTGGTTTGATTTTATTTTGAATATTATATTTGCTGAGATGGCAAATTGTCAACAGAAAGAGAAAATACAAAAATAATGTGATGCAAAGAAAGAATTCACTGTGTCTACTATTTTTGTTTCCATAAAAACACAAATTGAAGGACATGGATTCAAAATAACCCTGAGGGCTTTGCACACATTAAGAATATAGCATATTGATTTGGAAGGTTTAGAGGCCTGCTTCGAGAACAGACATCAGATAGTCATGGGAAAGATGAAACAAAAAGGTAATCTGCTCTAAATGAAGAGAAGGCCATACAAAAGTTGGGATTATGTCAGCATGAAGAATTTCACTTCTCACAATCAATTTAATGGTAAAGTTACTTCTAGTCATTTCCTAGTAGTTAATTTCCAATAAAATAATCTTATGGTCAGCTTCAACAGATAGCTAACAAATTTATTCTATCATTTCGCAATTATCAGTTTTCTAAGAGTGCTCAAAGGGAACTCAAATAATATTTGCACAGTCAGTTATCTACAGAACATGAAGTTTGTGTACTGGTTTAAATATGAAGTATCGCGGGTCACAGCTTTAACCATGTTTGTGTTCCTTAATCTGAATTCTGGGCACACATTAGGGGTATAATACATAAAGCATCAAAAATAAATTAGTGCTATTTGATGTTTATTAGGAGAGAGACAGAGAGAGAGAGAGAGAGAGATTAAGAAAGTTTTTCAAGCTTACCCCTGTTGGTATTTTAACAAATCTATTTCCTTGACGTCTTGCCACTTTCTTTTCTATACTGCATAATGACTCAAACATCTTTTAGTGTCTATTTCCTTTCCTATGAAAAAAATTCTTTATTACCTTTAATCTAATTTAGGAAAGCAACAGTGTTTCTTGTGGCACATAAGGGTAGAATTTGTAGCCTAAGCACATGGAATCTGTTTTTATTAGCACAGTAATTTGATTATTCAGGGTATATGAATGACTAAAATTTGCATAATTCAAAGAAATAAGGCAAAGATGGCCAATTAGGATACATAAATTATTTTCCTAGAATTCAAAAGAGGTAGAAATTATTAAAAACAACCAGAACAACTAAATCAACTGCTAATGACCAGATGACAGAATAACACAACATTCGTGTATCCTGGATATCACTATAGCCTTAAACATATGTGCTGTCTCTCTCTCTTCCTTTTCTATCTGTATTTTTGGCATGCACAGATAGATCTCCCCCAATTTTTTTTAGAATATATGTCCATTCAGTGTTCCATGAACCTCAGGTTCATTACATGGAAGTAGCAAATTTCTATGCCACTGAAAACAGATTGTGAAAGGGGAGCACAAGAAGAAGTGAGCCACAGACATGACTCTATAATCTGTCAAGAATGCATAAGGGTACCCACTTTTGAATCTTATCTAGTCTCCAAAAATTATTATAGAAGATTTGTAATTACTATCCTTCGTTATACTTTGGCTTATTATATGCTAGCTTTATAACCTAATAATTATTAAGCTCTTTTCAGAGATAGTAAATGTTTATTATGAAATGTCAAAGCTTAGAATTCTGCAGAAAGTACTTTCTATGTACCAGCATGCTTTCTATTGAAGAAAAATGTCCTCCAAAAAAATTTTAAAAGAGAACCAAGACGAGTATTATTTTTTGGGGGGGGCCACAAATAAGTCCCCATTTCAAAATGTTCCACAGTTCCCAAAGCTAAGAACTTAAAGACTAATCTATGATATCACATTTCAAAAACAGAACAGGGCTTCACTGTTAAAGCAATAAAGTGGTTTTATCTCAGAAGCATACAACATCATGAATAACATTGTTATCCAGAAGCAATTAACTGGTAGGCACCAGCTTGTGTTCTAACTAAGCAAGCTAGCTTGACAGTGAAGGCAAAACTGCCCACTCCACTTATGTTGACATTTGGTACAGATGAGAAGAAATTTGTGGTATGAGATCAATAAAGAAGTAATTAAAAGTAAAAGGCTCTTAATGATTGTAAATGAAGCTGAGAACACAAACTTGGATCTCAGTAACCCAGAGTTATGGCTCTGGGGCCATGGTCTGTTAACATCTGCTTCTTGGGCAGGAATGTTTTTCTTTCAAAATAACAGCGTTACATGAGTCAACAGCTTCCAAAGGAACTATTTCCTTAGGTCTCAGACTTGAAAAATCTCATTGATCTTCAGTGAAATCTCAGTTATATAAGTAGGAAGTTATTTTTAAAGCCGTAACAGATGCTATAGTTCCTCCTCATTGCTCCCACATCGATGTACACTGTTTATTCAGAATTGAACCAAAAGCTAGCTCTGAAATAAGAAAGTCAAGCAAGACTTCCTCACAAACCAAGAGAATAGATTTGCATGCAATGGGTCTGTAAATATTCCTTTTAGCTTTATTACTTGACTGTTGGCTTTTGAGCTGCACATTCTCTCTCTCTCTCTCACACACACACACACACACGCAAAAACACTTCAAAATTTTTCTTAAGCAGCACTAGGTTTTTATTATTGAATTGACAGCAGGATTTCTTCTCAATTTAAATCATTTTTACAGTCTCTATACTGAGACCAAAACATTAACAGATAAACTACAACTCTAGCTCATCAATTTGTCAGGAAAAAAAGTAAAGTAGTCCATGCTGTCAGAGATAATCTTTGGTAACATGAAAGTGGTAATTGATTTAGTCAAATTGGAACTCAAATTAAAAGGAATTCTTAGTGCCATACTATATCCATGGATTAAAGAGTTCTTTCTACCATGTTTCTTCTATAACAAGGTTAAAATTTGATCAATAAATGAAGCTAAAGAAGTCCATAGTTAGTAGACTTTATCGAGAAAGTATGTTGCAGATGAATGTCAAAACTTGACGTACATTTGCTTCATGTTTTTCCAAAAAATGTATTTATTCACTGTTGTAACCTTAGTACCTAGAACAATATTAGGTACTTTTCTAGGAAGTGACAACAAATAAATGGGAATGAAAAACTATACCTGTTATTAGTACAATCTCACTTTTTACAGTCCTAACTACCTATTTTTTTAATGTCTGTTGGTGAGTATCCTTGCCTGTACAGGCCATCATATCTTTCTCTACTATGTCATTTTGTCATATTACTGCCTCAGGTATACATGTTATGATTAATAAACCATCTAAAATTATAATTTACTCTCTGTTTTCATGTAGAGCTACTAGTATTATAATTTGCCACATTTTCATGTAGAACTACCACTGGACCTTTAAACAAAATTGAATAACTCCTTTGCTAAAATTATCTGATACCTTCATAAAGCTTAGGATAAATGTCAACTTCTTTGACAAGACACCAAGCCATGCATGATTAAGCTTTTGTTTCTAATTTGAACCTTATCTCCTACCGCTCCTTCATGGTCTCTGTGCTGATTATCATTCCCATTTTAGGAATTCTGGCTGTAATAATAGCCCGGTAGCTTCCATCACATTAGCCTTTGTGCCGATAACATTTAGAAGCTTGGAAAAAAGTGCTGTTTGAAAACACTGAAAAGTGACAAATCTGGCATAAACCAACTTTGAAAGAAGGGAAACACATGGTAGAAATCCACAGTTACATGCTTTTCCTCCATGATAGCCCCAGACCAGAGATCAGAGTGGACAGAACTCAAGCAAGATATTATTAGCTTGCAGAGTCAGAGGACAAAAGTGGGGGCTGCCTAAGTGGCTGCATCTAAAGGGGTAAATTCTGGAAAAGATTTCCCCAAGTCCATGTATAACCCCATTCAGAACCTTGACTAAGTTCTACACTTAAGATTTATAGGATGAGACTCTAGGAGCTTAGGGGAAGGCGAGAGTAAGTGAAGTTCTGCCAATTTAAAGTGGTTTGATAAATATCCCAAGATTTTCATTAAAATCCCAGAATAAATAGATTTTAGGATTAAAGACTACAACTCAGGCCTAAGTGATTCACTAATATTTAATTATCTGATGAGGAAAATGTTACATTCTCTGAAAGAAGATAATTAAATCAAATTTCTATAGCATATTAATGCAATACCCAATATGCAATAAAATGACTAGGTATATGAACAAATAGAGAAAATATGATCTGTGGTCAAGAGAAAAAAACTAATAGACAAATACATATCAGGTGTTAAGAGTAATAGGCAATTTCAGAATAATCATAATAAACACATGAGAAAATCTGAAAGAAAAATCGGATATAAGGACTCAAGAGCTTAGTAAATTTCAGGAAACATGGAAACTCTTTTTTAAAACAAATGAATTAATGTTTTGAAACCAAATATAAATCTACAATAAAAAATTATTTGGGTAAAATTCATCTGTACATTTGTGAATATACATTTGTGTATATTTGTTTGCTTGCATATTTATGCACATGTTTCAATTCCATTTTAAACTCAGTCCAAGCAAAATGTAGATAGTTTCCACAGTTAGGAACGTTCAATCTTTTCCTGAAGGTGATGCTTACATGTACACTGGATGCAGTTTGTTTACCTTGGGGCTTAATTAGGGGATCCAGGTCCTTGGCAAAGGATCCTATGAGCTCTGTTAAAATGGCCCTTGTCTACCAGAATGTAGCTGCACCTTTTGGCACTCACAGCTAGTCCGTGTTTAGTGAACCCAGGTCTGCCATGGGTAGACAGAAACCAACTATATCTTATCTCGGCTTCCATTCTTACCAGTTCCCAAGTAACTGTCACATCTTCTTACAGCCTATGGATCCACTGGTTCAATCCCAGTTTCTGCCACTAAAACATACTTGCTGCATCCATTTGCATTAATACCACACTGGAACCCAGAGTTTCATAGTCTTGTTCCTAATCACAGAGAAGTCTCACTGACGTGGCCTGTCTCCAGGGTTGTGTCTCCAATGATGTGACCACTTTTTCAGGTCTGAAGCAGGAAACAAGACAACACATTTCCTCTCCTCTCCTCCCCTCTTTACTCTTACTTCTGCTAATGTTCTCTAGTTTAAATCTCATACTCCTGCAGACTTTAGTTGGGGAGAGAAAAACCTTGCTTTCTCTGTAATCACTAGCAAAATTCCTAGGCTAGGAAAGTGCATCTTTAATTTCTATAGTCCATATCATTTCTTTTCTCTAAGAACTAGCTTTTGCCCCCTTTGTCAAAGACAAAAGAGAACTATTTCTATTCTACAGAAGAATGCTATGAGTTTGGTCCAATAACCTTAATACTAAATTATTGGAAACTAAAGGAAGATAGAAAATTTGAGAAACTGTGTCTTAAAACAATTGACTGGCTATGGTGTTGCTTCATAAAATTACTTGGAAAAGCAGAAGGTGACAACTATTTATTTTTGTATTCCTTATCCAGCAGATTCTGATCCTCCCTAGACATATGGATGGCAGAACTGAGTAGAACACACAGAGAGAGTAATATGTTTCAATATATTACTAATGCTTAATGTTTTGTTTTATTTATGAGTCTGCAATATAGACAGAGCTGTAAGGTATACATCTATTTCAGGATAGTTGTCATAGGTGAGTCCTGGAGCCCTGGCATTTCAGACACAACTTGTTATTCTGGGATTCTCAGATTAGGGAAATGTGCAATATGGTCATGGGCCTCATAATATTGCTTTATGAAAGTGACTCCTTGTCCCCAACTCTGAATCTGTCACTATATCAAATTTAAACTTCTCAGAATAGAAGTTTGAAGAAAATAGTACCTCAACTAAAAAAACCTCCTGATATATTCATTTTTTCAATTTTAATTATACCTCCTCCAGTTCATTAAAACTGTATCAGATTCCATTCAAATCAAGCCTCAAATTATGAGTCAAATTATAACACTAAATTATGACCATTTTTAATTTCCAGGTATATGTTTATTAAGGAAGTAGTTCTGTCTTTTAAAAATACATTTTCAGATGAATCTACTGATAAATTTCCTAATTTACTTATGGTAGTCAACAAAATAAAATTTAGCATAATGATTAATAACATACTCCTTTAGAGACAGATGTTCAAGAAATTTAATTCAAATAAGGAAAGTTTTTGAACTTCATTTGGTATAGAGATATATCAAATCCCCTCTAAGACAGTGGATTTCAGATGTGCTGTTGTCTTTGCTGTTTTATTAATGAGGCTGTCTGTGGGCATCGATGAGTCACACAGGGCTGCCACCGATTCCTGTTCTTCCTTAAATGTCTTGCTCTACTTCCTATCAGTATTAGCAGGGAAGAAAACAACTCATGCATGTAAACCTCAGGCTGATATAGCAGCTTAGCTGTATGTGTATAACTGAAGTCGTAAATATTTAATATACAGTGTTCTATCTAATTTCAGAAGCAATGTGAAGGCAGTTTTCCTAAATCCTACAAGCTAGTCTAAAATTTAAATCCAAAAGTGAAGGATTATGATTTGAACAATCTCAAGTTGACATTAGATGGTCCAGAGGAAATGAAACCATTCCAGAGAAAACCACACATTTTTCTGAAAAGAAATTTTTAAATATGTATTTTATTTTTCATATACTAGTCAAAATATTCCCTATGATTAGAGAAGATGTCAGGAAGCTCAAAAGCACTATGAAAAAAACAAAGTTATTTCTGAGAAATGGGGTATAATGTTTTTATTAGACAAATTAAAACTACTCTAAAGTATTAGAAATTCTTTCCTATTCTAAAAATATTAATATATTATTGTGAAAAATCACTATTCACATCATTAAACTTTGGCATCTATCACAATGTATCGTCTACCACCATACAGTCACTTTACTAATAACAAAATATGAGAAAGTAAAATATTCAGTGAACAGATGCAAAATAGTTACACCTATGAAAATGGCCTTAGTCAAGAAAAGAAAGTAGAATGAGTTTGAACCTCAATAAAATAGCTACATATGTATTACCTCCTGTTTCATCTCTTAACTGTGTCTACTTGGAAAACCCAAAACCCCAAAGGTTACAAGAAGAAAATGTTTTAAATCTAGTTAGAATTATTCAACAAGAAAATTCACATCCCTTCAAGGTAATAGGGACCGATTACATACAAAAAATGGCAGAAGATAGCTTGTTTCTCCCTAGAAGATTATCACAGCATAGTGCCTGAGGGACTTTGGAATAAAACATCCAAAATGAGAATGCATTTGGGTAACACCAAGCCTATATATTCAGATGATACCAACGAGTTTTGGCAGGACAAACAGTAAAATTCTCATGTTTTAGAAAAGAACATACCTCTACATTATTAAAAGCTGACGTCTCACAAGCAATTCAGTAACCAGTTCTCCAACATATTTCCAAGATCACATTTGCAAATAAGTCTAATTAGCGTAAGAGAAACACGTTTAATGACATTTCAAATATAAAGTAGCATTGAAATCTGAAGCATAGTCAGATACATACTTAACATTGACTAAACTGTTTCAAATGCTATATCTTTAAATTAATTTATGTTGAACACAGTGGGTACTGGAGTCAATTCTAGTTGCTATGACAACAGACACTGAAAATTTAAAGACCCAGCAGCAGGCTCAATTCCCTGCAAAGAGGTTATTTTACATTAAAATTACATACCATCACAACAGTTTCAAGGAAACATGGTAAACAGATAGATGTGAAAGCCATCTTTTAAAAAGCAATTTAATTGTTGTATAAGATCTAATGTTCATCATTTTAACTTAAATTTCCTCCTAGCTAGATTTAGAGTAAATCAAAATCTAAATTTCAGAAGGCAAGCAACTAATTATCAAAATGCTACACTAGGGAAGGAAAGAGAGCTAAATTAATCATGCAACAAAAACACTATAGAGTATCAGTCTATAATATTTGCTTGGGAAATGTATCCCTGGCTGGTGGGTCATTTCCATAAGATGGAAACTTAAAAGAATAAGATGCAACCACATGAACACACTGGATTTTTTTTAGCTTCATAAGATGCACAGTGATTTCTCTAAAGAGAATTTTTATTGGCTGTAAAACTACTGAATTTGAAAATGATTGTGTTGTATCATTCCAATATTACTTTTATGGGGTCAAGGCTCATCAGTTCTACCAAATAAACATACCCACTCATGTAGCCCAAAAAAACAGTCACCTTGTGCATATAAACCAAATGGAGAGGAACGAGATGTGAAGGGCTGTCAGTCAGTGCGTGCCAAAGAGGAGAGGAAGGTGCGGCCTCCGGAAGCAGCAATGCGGTCTCACCTTTCATTGGAGCACGAAGGGCAAGCAAGACCCCTGCTGGGCTTCGGTTTAGTGAGCATCTTGCCAGTCCTGTTTCCCAATTCATCTCTAAAAATACACATACACATTTTGAGGGCAGGGGCCCCTTCCTGTTGTTTAGTCTGCTAACGTGTAATATCACCCGAGCTGGTTCGTCCTGAGCCACTGACTAAAATTGGTTTCTTCTGTGGTGTCACTGATGTCAAGGGTTCACTCCACTTGAAATAGAGAGGTTTTCTTTTCTGTGTTCGTCTCATAACTCTCAAGTTAGATTCTTTAACCAAGGTTCATTTTACAAAACTTTTTTAAAGGAGAAAAGGGAGGTGGGGAACATTATTAAAAGGAAAGAAAAATATTTCCTTTTCCTTAAATAGGTCCCCAATGTGTCCCTAGCACACAAGAATTAAGTCAATGAGAACACTCAAGCCTCTAATGGATATCTATTGAATGTACTGTTTGTTTACAGTTTACGAGGGCACATAAAAGTTCTATTTTATTTGCCATCCAAATTTTCCTACTCCACAAGGATAAGAATTAAAAAGAAACAAAACACTATGTGGATCTGAAATACAGAGCATCCCCGGTTATGGATGATGGAGACAAAAATCAGTGAGAAGGTCCATGTTTCAAATGCATCTCAGCGATGGAAAATCAAACAATTTCAATATGTTAAAACCACTACTGCTTCTCCACTCTGAAATTATGCGATATTAATTATGCTGAAGACATGTTCATCGTCTAAATGAATATTACCCAAAATGATTCAGAGGAAGGAAAATATTCTCCTAGGGAAAAAAAGCCCACATAGGATCAAAATATTAAAATCATTCATGTAATGTAAGTTTTCATTCGTGCCTTTTTAAGTAGTCTGAAAATAAAGAATCTGCTAAAATCAGTGGGTAGAGAACTACAAACAAGATACTAATTTTGTGATTTTAAAACCATGTGTTTATATCATCTAAGTGGAACAGATTGTTCTGTTAAAACCACTGCTCGGCATTCAAGAATCCTCTTCAGGTATTTATAGGCCTTGGAACAGGCTCCAGCTATTATAGCTCACAGTGACTTTTCACACATTTCTGTTTAGCTTATCAGTAATAATATTTATAGATGTGTGACATGGCATGAGAAATTATTTTCATCTAATTCATATCTCTTAAAATCATCTAATGTCCATGTAAATAAAGCAAAGCTGCTTAACATTACTGATTAGGTGTTGCAATCGAAAAGATACACTGCCTCTCTTTGATCCTCTACACAAGTCAAAATATTTTGAACATCTTGCATAAACAAGGCACTGTGAAGGGCAAGACTGTCTTGCTGTAGATCATGCAAACACAGCAGAGAGGAAATAATAGAAGTGCCTACTATGTCAGAAAAGACTTTCTGAAACAGGTAGTATTTGCCTTATGAAGTTTTAATTCACCCTGTATCAAGCCCGATGCAGGTAAAAAGGACCTTCCAGCAAGTAAAGTCAGTGCAAAGATAAAAAGGAGCGATAACTACACTCTTCCTGAGATCCTAAAGGGACCACTTGGTGAATTGGGGCCTTGGCCAAGAAAATTTTGAATCTCAAGTGAATTAACACAGAATTTATTGTGTGGACAAGAGTTGGGAGCAGGGAGATAGTGGGAGGTAAGCAGTTCCTTGGTAAGAATCTCATTACAATGTGTAGGGAGGCTACAGTGGCAAGTTATGAAGATACAAGTCAGGCAGGTAAGGCTAAAGCATCCAGCCCAGGCTCACAGCAGCAGCTTAGAAAACTGCAGAGATAGAACAAAGAGGACTTGATAAAGGCCAACTCAAGGTCCCCATCGTTAATAGTAAGGCAACAGATTTTAAATAATATAAATATAAGAGTAGAAAATATTAAATCACAATACGTTTGAGGAATGCAGAGCAAATTGTAATGTCTTCATTTTGTCTGTAGTCAATGTAAATTTTCTTTCTTCCTTCCTTCCTTCTTCCTTCCTTTCTTCCTTCCTTTTCTTCCCTCCTTACTCTTCCCCTAATTAAGCAGGCAAAAAGTGAACTAAATAGACAAGTGTTTATAGTTTCATAAAATCCAGTAATTTAAACATTTCCTCTAGGTGACATTTAGTCAAAAGATGGCAAAGAACCCTCTTTTTTTTAGATACTCTCACCTTCTTTTTTACTCCACAAATGATAAGTGAGTAAGGAATGGAGAGGTGCCAGGACGCTGTTAGATGGCTTCGTGTTTTGGGGAAGCATGGGGGTCCTTATGCTCTCTTTTCATCTTCTTGTCCTTGGGCATGCCCTGGCTATCTTGTTAAGCAACAGATGTCCAGTGCAGAAGCCAAGAACTTTTAAATTTGAGTTTAATTCCTCTGATTCTGGAGATGCTCCTCATGGTCGCTTCTGATAAACCTGAGCACAGCTAAATTTCCACTCTGATGGTTCTGAGGTTTGCTTGGGACCCCCGCTGACAACACCTCAGACCACTCGCTCATCAGCTATTGCTACAGAACTACCTCCCCACTCTGCGCCACACCCTTCTGGAAAGCTCTTATATTATACCCTTCCCCTTACCACAAGGAAAACAAGGACAGGTTGGAAATACTAAGTATCAGGAGCTGAGTCAGTGATCATGCTAAAGCCGTCAGATTTATTTGGCTATGACTCCCACCAAGGTTGGTACAGAGATGTTAGATGATATGGGAAATGAGGGTCCTTTTCCATCACTGTTGTATCCCCACTTGCTAATATGCCTGCCCCCATCAATCCCAAATAAATGATAACCTGAGTATATATGTAAATGCCTGGGTCTTGGCCCTTATTCCTCTTATACTACTGCAAGAGTGGAAGGAAGAGTTCCTTACCTTGTGGTCTCCTTCATCTAGGCTCTATCTAAACCCCTCAGTGTGAAAAGGCTGAGGCCTCCAGCTTGGTTGTGATTATGATAGATAGCATAGTAACAACACAGTGCAAGAAATTCTCCTGTTAATATGGCAACAGTGGAAATCAAAAGAATTTAGAAAATTCTTCCTCAAGACAATAGCCTGGTTGGCAAGCATATTAATTATCTGTACAATCCTGTTTTGCATGCCAAAACTTAAATAGTATGTGAATATCTTAATCTCCAAGAAAGATGGATGCCTCAGGTAGACTAACACAAAGGTCTCTAATGGGAAAAGTAACAGCAAAAGCACATTAATATCTACAAAATATTTCTACATTGCAAATGGATCTGTAAAATTAGTATTTCATAGTATTTCCAAAATGAATAATTATGGAGGCTTCAAAAATGTTCACAGTAAATATGGCATATGCTACTTGAAACTGGGTATTCGTTCAAGACTAAAAAACACCTATGTCTGTTGTATACAAAGATCAAATAAATACAGTTGTGCTGTATGTAGGTGTAGATTTGAGAGCAGGAAAAGAAAGTTTGGTGTTATAGTCATTAGGTTAAATAATTTAGTAAATTTCAATTGTCAGTGAGTGGATTGTTTGATATACAAAATTAAGAGGAAGAAGAAAAAGGTTAGGAATGCAAACATTAATTCATATTGACAACATGTGCCTCCATACATTTTTCTTTTTTGTTGTTCTTTTTCTTCCTATATTTCTGTCTCCTTCACATCATGCTGAGTACCTAACAAATGTTCATTAATTTTTTGATTACTTGTGTTTCTCCAACATGAAGATGGAAAGCACAGTCCAAACTGCTAAATCTAGATGCATGAATTCCCCTAGTGTTTCACTGAGATGACTCAGGTCTTCCTTTGGTTGAAAGACAACCAGCTCTGTTATTTACAATCCGTGCAACCATGGGTAACCTGCTTTACCTCCCCATGCTTCCATTTCTTCATCTGTAAAATAACACTCACAGTATTTGCCCTTCGTGCTTCGCTGAATAGTGGTGAGAATCAAGCTAAGATCAGGTATTCGTTCTGAAAACATTTTCTAAGTTTTAAATTACTATGGCCATGGTGGAGCATTATTACTTTTGCATCCCTACCAGTGGCTGGTTCTGGGTGCCCTACTCATAGTTCCTGAGGACGTCTTCATGCCATACTTAAGGGAAAAGACTCTCTCAATGTACTCTTATCTGTAGCCATAGGCAAAAAGTTCAGCCCACCCAGAGCAAGCAGGGAGTATCAGTTATGCATCTTAGAAGCAGCCATCCACTGATGACAACTGAGAACCTTGTTTCTCTGAAGAGCACCTTCCCCACAGAGACCCCGGGCTTCTGTTTAATCACAGCAGTGATTGTTTGATAACAGACTCTTCATTGACTTCCATCCCTTCCCTGACTGTCCACTCCCTTGCTGCTGCCTGCTGGGACAACCTTGGATAAACCACTGGCTCTGCAATCCTTGAGTCACAGTAGGCTTCAGGGGGAACAAAATAAAGACAATGTATTCTGAGTGCTTTGCTTTCTTTATTTGCCCAAGAGAAATCTCTGAAGCCCATGAGCCTAAGTCATGTATGAATTCAAGGCTGAAAGGTTCCAGTTTCTCCTGTTTAAGCTTTCAGTTAAAACCAGAATGACAAATTTTTAGTCAAGAAAATATAGTGGGTGGAGTTTTCCCCTGGCTGACTCATCTTCCTGTCTAGCTGACAGAAAGATCAGCTAAACCTCTTTGAGGAGGTCGGTGAGCTCTGACTCAGTTCCATGCTACCACTTTAATACTTGGGGTTATTAGGCCTTTCTGCCTGGACCTGTTTTATACAGAACAACAACTTCAACTAAGGCCCTAAATAGCTTCATGATCGAAGACTCATAGGGTTTTAAAACAACCAAGTTTCTGAGAATCATTAGACCGAAAGTAGTATTACTAAGTCTTTTTTCTTTTTTAAATGATAAAACATATTTTCTCAAAGTGTTTTTAAGTGTTCATTTTAACTTGAAATTTTCATAGCTCTAATTATAGAGCTATGAATATCTGGCTTCAAATCCTAGATACGGTGCTAACAATGATACCAAGTATATTACTTATTCCCTCATGCCTCCACCTCTTCTTCCTCTAAGTCAGAACTAATAACTGGATTTTACAGAAGCAATTAGGAATAAATGAGATGATGCTTGCACAGTTTAACACAATAAGTATGTGTGTTAACTTATTTTAAATGATCTACAATACTTCACTTATTCAATCAACATTTATGGAATATGTCTATTGCTTGACTCTAAAGAATATATACAATCACTTCCCTACCCACCAAAAACTTACGGTCTACTGAGGAGATAAATGTTTTAATTAATAAATAATTGAAATGTATATTTCATATCATAACATCCAATAGACTATTGCATATTAATGCTAAATTGGATGGATATTATAATGAAACTAAGTTTTACTGAATACAGCAACAGTAAAAGTACTACAGATAATTCCAATGATTTGTAGAACGTAGTAGCATTCAAATACTTGCATCTGCTCATAATCAGTGGATGAAATCTGATAACCTTATAATTCTGAAGAAGCTTATTTCTTTTATTAGATGGTTCATATTTGAATGGTTGATACTGAAAAAAATGAGAAGAGAGCCATTCAGCCCTGGTAAATGTGAAGACAAAATTATAGCCATGTAAGGCTCTGCAGTCACTCAAGAGAAATGAATTGCTGGTCTGTCTAATTTATCATGTCACCCCACTAAAATTACCTTCAGTGTCATAAAACTGATACCTACTGGCTAAGTGCTGAGGAGACTGGGACGTTTAATATTCTCTTACCAGAAATATCTAGTGATATATTTTGTTGATCACTGCAGCTCATCCTGCTTCCTGTCCTACACGTATCTGGCATGATTTGTTCTGGTCTAAGAGATCATTTTGTGCATGCATAGCATGTCCTTGACCAAGCTCACCCCAATACTGCCAGTTGCCGTAGCTAACCCTTACGTGCCATTCCTTAAATGGGGAGTGGACAGCTCCTAGAGCTCACTCACACTGCTTGAGGATAAAAGGGTGTGATTCGCTGAGCTCACTCCTGAGACGACGTGGCTGCTGATGAAGTAACTCAGGCTCCACCAGAAGATTTACTGAGGTGTTTAATTAAGACAAGAAGAGATGTAGCTGACACTCATAACTCAACCATAAAGCATTTATCGTGTTAACACCTGGCCCTCAGATCTAATTTTTAAAGTGTTTGTTCCTGGTACCCCATAAAAACATCACCAACTTTATTAAAAGAATGATAAAGGGATGTCTGACAGCACTTAGAAAGCTGATCAAATCTTCATCCTAACCTTGTCCTCTCATTCTTGCAGAAGAGAATGCTTACATTTTAGGTACAATTTACCAATAATCTATGCATTTCTAATCATTAGTCTTACTCTGGAAACAATTCTAGCACCTTAATTCTTCAAATCTGTGCTATATCTTTTATAATTACTTGATTTTATATCTGCTGTATTTTCCTTCATAAAGGAAAAACAGATCAATTCTGCAATTAAACATTAAGCTGACCATCTAATTTTAATTCTAGGAGAAACTTTTCTTAAAGTTTATTTTGAGAGATGTTAGAAATTACCTTTTCCAATATAACTGATTCTCCAAATATTTATTAGGGTACAGAAATAACAAAAGACCAAAGAGGTAGCAAGAGCCAAGAAATCAGCAGCACTCTTATCAGGTGGTGGCAGTGATGGTAGTGGGTGTTACTGTTGTTATTGTTATTTAAGCGATAAAGAAGTCAAGAAAAGAAATATAGCCCCAAGCAATTAAGGGTAGAAGGTGCCAGTCTGTTAGCATAACCTAGGAGAACATTGTCATCTTGAACGGCACCTCCAGGACATCTCCCATAGAACCATCAGTGTTGCTTTTCTCATGTGGCTTTCGCGGGGTCGGTGTGGGTGGTTTCACATACACAATTTCAGTTCACTAGTGCAGACAAGAGAAAGTACACCTGAAAAGCTGGTCTATATGCAGGGAAGAAATGCAATTAACTAAATAATTCAAAGTTATTAATTCAGTTAACTTTCACATCACTGAGACAAAAATACCCAATAATCAAAATTTAAAGGAGGAGCATAGCAAGGGAAACAGAGACAACCTACAAAAGAGAAAAACTTTGTCAGCTATACCTCACAGGATTATTATCTAAAATATATAAAGAAACAACAACAAAAACTCAAAAATATCTAATTCCCAAAATAAAAGACCCAATTAAAAAAATGGGCAACTGAAATAAATCGACGTTTCTCAGAAGATGAAATGGACCACCTAAATACATGAAAAAATGTTCAACATCACTGGCCTTTAGAGAAATGCAAATTAAAATGATGTTGAGATTTCATCTTACACCAGAAAGAATGACTACCATCAAAAAATCAAATAGCAAATGCTGGTGAGCCTGCAGTGTAAAAGGAACCCTCCTTCACTGTTGGTAGGAATGTAAACTAGTATAACCTATAGAAATCAGCATGGAGTTTCCTCAAAAAGCTAAAATTAGAAATTCTACTTCACCCAGCTATTCCCCTCCTAGGCCTCTTTCCAAAATAGTTAAAGGCATCATATTACAGCAATATACACAGACAGACCAACATTTACAGCAGCACAATTCATAATAGTTAAATATTGGAAGCAGCCTATATGCCCATTAACAGACAAATGGATAAAGAAAATGTGGTATTTATACATGATAGAATATGACTCAATGACAAGGAGGGATAAATTTGAGTCATTTATAGAAAATGGAAGCAATTTAAAAATATAACTTTATGTGAAATGATTCAGAAAAATAAGGTTAAAGACCACATGGTTTCTGTCATATAAGAAATCCAAAATATAAATGAAGTATAGAGCAAAATGTAAAGCAGATGGAGGAAACAGGAAGATAGATCTATTGGAAATGGGAAGGGGAAAAAGAGATGGTGGTGGGAGTGGGCATAAGGTGAATGTGGAAAGAATTGGGATGTGTTGTGTACATATACTAATTATCCACAATGAATGTAACCATTATATGTCTAGAGATGGGAGAGAGAGGACCAAGAAGAAGGGAAGGAGCTTAAAAACAATTAAGATATGTTAAGTACATGTACCTACTCCCTAAGGTGAAAGTAAAATTGTATACTGCAAATGTGTCCTAGTAAAATAAAAATAAATAGACTATTTAAAACTAAAGCAAAAAACTTAAAGGAGGAGTGGTTTATTTGAGCTCACATTTCAGTCCATGGTTGGGTGGCTCCCAGGCAGGAATAGCATGGTAGAAAGGACTGATGTAGAGGAAAGCTGCTCACATGATGTAGACCAGGAGTCAGAGGAAAAGGGGAGGAAAGAGGGAAGGATATATTCACTTCAGGGTCATACCTCTAGGGACGTGCCTCTTCCAAGGAGGTCCTATCTCCTAAAAGCAAGTTCATTATAGTGCCCACATGATTATAATGAGGGCCCCGCCTCTGAGTGCTTGGGGCTCTTTTGGAAATATTCTCTGTCTAAAGTGTAATGTTCCACCCCTAACTTTTAAAAGCTTCATGCACATCGCTTTACGTAAAAGGCATTTAGTCTATCACCAGGAGTCACCAAAGTCTTAACACTTCCAGCACTGCTGAGAAGTCTAATCCAAAGTGTCCTTTGAGACAAACTGGCCTGTGGGTCCCTGTGAAAATATAAAAGAAAGTTAAACACTTCCAGCATACAATGGCACAGGGTAAAGATTTCAAAAGATTTAAATAGAGGAATAGAAAGGAATAGGACCTAAAGCAAGAATAAATCACAACAGAGCAAACATTAAATCCTGAAATTTCATGTTCAGCACCCAAGACGAGCTGCAGTAAGATGTAAACTCCAAAGTACTTGAGAGGCCCCCTCCCCAACACCATTACCTGTTGCAGCTCACATGGACTGTCTTGGGGTGTGTTTGCTCACTGCTCATGGCTTTCCTCAGCAGATAATCCATGTTCTGACAACTCCAGCTTTCTGGGGTCAACACTTCACTTTCAGTGAATTCACACTCACAGCTTCATGACCTGTTGTCTCAGGAGCACACTGCCTGGCTTCCCAGGCCTTGTGAAATCTGAGTAGAAGCCTCATAACTTTTGTATTCTGCATGCACATCAAATTGGCACAACACAGATGATGCCAAAGTGTAACCAAAGTTTGATCAGTATTCTGACCTCTTTGGATCATGGTTTCAGAGGCTTCTGTGGGCTGGTTATTGGGAACCGAATCCTGGGGAACAAATTCCCTAGGTAGCCATTCTTGAGCAAGTTGCCCTGGAGCTCTTTTCTCAAAGCAAATTTGCCCAAGCCAGTGAAAGGTGAGGACTTCTTGATTCTTGAGATGCTGTGAAACTATATTTCCTATTGTCCTGATGCAGAATACATGGCTGATTTTTAATGGTAATCTTTTCAACAACAAAGTTCTCCTCTGCTTCCTTTTTGGTGAATCTAGAAACTTTTCAAATGAGTTTTTTCTTCTGATTTTCAATATAAACTGGACTCAACACCACAAGTAGGGCCTATGCCACAGCCTGAACATTATGCTCCCTTGAAATTTCCTCCAACAGATAAATTAGTCAGCTGTCATTAACCTGTTTCCTGCCAAGTTCTAAGTCATGAGCAAAATGTAGACAAATTTTCTTCCAGAGTTTAACAAGCACTGTCTCAAATCCAAGTGCCAATGCTGTCCATACTGAAACCTCCTGAACCTGGTCCTTACTGTCTACATTTCTATGAGAATTCTGTTCTTATGAGCTCCAATCAGAATCTCCTATCATGCGCAACTTACAGCATTTTAGGACTTCTCTAGCCAACATCTGCAAATGTTTCTGAACTCCTCCCACAAACCAGTTCCAAAGGCTTCTTTATCACCTGTTCAGATGTACGCATAGCAACAACCTCACTTCTTTGGCACCAGATTGTGTCATAGGTAGTTTCTCATTGCTGAGACACAATAACAAACATTTATGATTTAAAAGAGGAGAGACTTATTTCAGCCCACATTTTTTTTTTTGCGGCACCAGGGATCGAACTCACAGCCTCGCACCTGCCAAGCAGGTGCTTAAACTGCTAAGCCAAACTCCTGGCCCTTCAGCCCACATTTTAATGCATGGTCCTCTGGCTCCAAGGCAGAAACACCATGGTGAAAAGGTCTGTTGAGGAGGAAAGCTGCTCATGTCATGTCATTCAGGAAGTTGAAAGTAAAGGGGGAAACTGGGAGGGATGATATACCCTTCCAGATCACACCCCCTCTTTCAATCATACCCTACTTCCTAAGTCAACTATAGTGTCTATGATTCACCTTTTAAACACATCAGGCTCTTAGAAGGATATTTTTGATATAAACTGTAAAAAATGAATAACCTACAAGAGGTAAAATTAGAAAGAGATCATAAATCATGGAGATTAAAGAAGGAACTTCTTGCCAAATTCTTTAAACAATCTACCTCCCACCTGTAGACACATGATTTAGACATTTACCATGTCTAATAATACCTGTACTGCTAGAGCCACCTATTCAGTACAAGCTCTCATTTTATAAATTAAAAAAACTGCAGCTCAACTTTACTAAAATCAAACTACTGTTTTGTAGTAGAGTTGCATTATACTACAAATCTTTCTGCTTCCAATTTCATTGCCTGTCTACTTGGCCTCGGCTAAAGTATACCCAAGATATGAACTGCTTTGTAATATTTAAAAATAATTATCACTTTTAATTTATTAGTTATATGTTATGTCCTGGGCTCTATAATAGGAGTTTTATCCAAAATATAATGCTTAATTTCCAATGGTTTAAAAGAGATAGACATTGTTGTATCTATACTGCACGAATAAAGTCATGCTCAATGTCAATGAAACATGCACAGCAAACATTCATACACTAGTTAATGACAAAACCACCATTTGGATCTATGTCTATCTAATTCTTTAGAAGTAAAGCACAGATGGTGAAAATTAACTGTGTACAACGGACCTACATCTCCGCCCTCTCTTCATTTCCATTACTGTTGTTTAGTTCAAAGCTTTATACTCTTACATGCACTATTGTAGAATTTTCTAACCAATTTATTTTGTTAGCCCATCTCATACACTTAAAATAATGTGCTTTTAAAATGCATAACTCATTATAAAATCAATCACTATAAAATCTTGCTATTTCCAAGACCAAGTATAAGGTGTAATCAAACTATACAATTAATGTTTAGATTTTAAAAATTTGTTACAATAAAAGAGCCATTGCCTTAGTCTCTTTCAAAACACACCCCTCACTTCAAACACATTTATCCCATCTGATTTCCACTTCCTGAGCAATTCTCTTAAGTCTTTTTTCATGAGGATCTTTTGTGAAGTGTAATAAAAAAATATGGTGAATGTCATTGCTAAGTGTCATCCAACAGAAAAGTCAGCTGGTAAAAATATTACCCTGAATCCTAATTGACATTATTCCTTGCATCTTGCACCCTGCACTTTTGGCTCTTCCTCAAGAGTAAAAATGATTATTAAAGTTAAATGTTTTTAATGGACTCAGGACATTGAGACAGTCATAACAGTGCAACTAAAGACAAAAAAGCGGACTTCCAGAACTGTTCCAGAAAGTGGAGAGGATGGGATAAGTGTGTTTGAAGCAAATGGGAGTATTTTGAGGATGACCAATGAAAATGTGTCTTTTATCATACTGTATCTTTTTAATAGAATCATTCACCATATTTTTTATCATACCTTACAGTCAATAATTTACAGAGTGAGAATTAGAGAACCCCTGACTTTCTTTTACTTTAACACTTTCTTACTAATAAGAAAAAAAATAATTATTGCCAACATAACCTCAAGTGTAACCATTCCTTAATTCTAAGGAAATTTTCTGAAATGCTATATCGTTATTAAAAGATGAAGTTGAAAATCTGTGATGTTGATTCAGTGCACATGCCTAGAAAAATTTAGATGAGGACAGTATAAGGAACAAAAGCTTTGCAATAATCTAATTTATAAACATGGATATATAAACGCTAACAAACTGATTTTTCAAAAAGTAATTAAATTATGTTTATGCCATGTTTGCAATGATGGTTTGAATTAGAATCTAATATTATAATTAACACATTGACAGATAAAGATTTTCTTTTAGATGGAGACAAATGCTCTATAAAATTCAACACTAGAACATAACAAAATATTTTGAGCACATACAGACACATCGTAGACTACTGCTCAGCCATACAGTGGATGAAATTCTGTCATTTTCAGCAACATGCTTGGGACTAGAAGACATTATATAAATAAAACAAGTCAGACACAAAAAGAAACAAATATGACATTTTCTTATTTATATATGGAGGGAAGTTAAAATTGTTATCTCATCGAAGTAAAGAAATTGATGACTGATTATCAGAGCTCAGGACAGACATGGTGATTGGTGAGTAGAAAGAGGATATTTAATGGTACAGTTGGTTAGAAGGAATAACTTCTAATATTTCACAGCACACCAGGATAACTGTGATTCACAATAATTATTTAAATATTTGAAAATACTAGACAGGATTTTGAATGTTTTCAACACACAGAAGTGATAAATATTTGAGGTAATAGTTATGTCAATGATCTTAATCACTACATACTGTGTACAAACATTGAAATATTACACTGAATCCCATAAATTCATCAATTAAAATACTTCTAAATTTTTTAACAAATTTGGAACAATATACAGTTAATATCTGAGGTTTTAACCCTAGTAACCAGACTAAATCATCTAGCAGTGACTAAATAATGAGAAAGATAACAAAATTATATATGGAGCATTTTGATAGTGCTCTAAGTACTCTGTAAAAACCTGTTTACTAGGTAACAAGAGATTCAAAAGGAAGAGAAATTTTTTAATATTTTGAATTATCTTCCACATGAAACAAATCATTAGATATTACTGTACAACCTAATTTTATCACCTTGCGTGGTAACACAGCTAAGAGATTTCCACTGCTCTTTGTAAGTCAGTTTTAAATCTCCAGAGCTTCCACGTGACATAAATATACAAGAGACAAAAAATAGGAAAAGGAACAGGGATGATAAAAGCCCCCCCCAAAGATATATATATATATAGTCTCCATACTTTTTGCTCTTAACAGGGCCAAGTCACACAAGTTACTTTCTGTCACTGTTTTTTCATTATTTTGATAGAACAATAGCCATAATCATATACTTTAATCCCTTCTTTTCTTTTCTTTCCTCCCTGCCAAGGAGTGCTAAACTACATGCTTAGCCCTTTTTTTAAATTTTGAGACACTGTCTTGGTAAGTTTTCAGGTTAGCATAAGACTTGTGATGCTCCTCCCTTGGTCTCTCAAGTAACTGATATGACAGGTCTATAGTTTAATCTTAATTTTTGTTTTCCAAGAAATAAATTCCACATTAAGGTCACATCAAAATTTTCAAGAATGTAGTCCTCCTTGGGGAGAAAGGAATTTTTTTTTAAGTTCCTGTCTAAACTTAATTGTAAACTACAATAGGGATGATTCACTGTAGGAGATGAGGGACTCTGATTCTAGCTAGGTTACTTTGAGAGTCTTTATGTTACCATCTTCTATGGTTATGGTGACCAACTGAGGTAACACTCTATCAGTAATGGTGAACCTTTTATTATTTTTTTTTAGTTTAACTCTTGAGTTGATGCTTATAAATTGCCTATGGTGAGTTGCTTTATCGCTAGTATTTGAAACCCCTAGGAAGTGACTACTTCTCAGAGGTGACTTCCAGAGGTGGTTGTTTTTCGGGTTTCAGTCTGTTGCAAGATCCTACATCTTCAATTATTGGGGATGAGAAATTGCTGTCTGCTTGGCCCTGCCCCTTGTTCTTCGGCACTAGCCCGCAGTATTTTCTAAGACACTTAGTCTTGAAATATCAGGAAGAACACTTAATCTCAGTTTTGTACTATCAGGAAGAACAACTGGTTAGAATAATTATGTCACTTTAGCTAACATGGTACAATTGGCAATAACAATAGCATCAAACACAGCCTAGAAAATGACAAACTAGGGCAGGGATTTAGCTCAGTGGCCTAAGCACCTGCCTGGCAGGTATGAGGTTGTGAGTTCATTCCCCAGTACTAAAAAAAAAAAAAGAAAGAAAGAAAGAAAGAAAATGACAAACTTAGCCAACCACTAATTCGCCACCTTTAACTGTATGAGCTAGATTTGTGATTATATAACAAAATCTAAAATCAGAAAATTACATGCAGTAAATAAGTCCTTACTATGTCCATTTTACCCTCAGAGGAAAAAGAGGTAAAGGGAAAAACAGAGAAGTAGAAGAGAAAGAAGAAATTAAAGGCAAAGTTGGAAGGCAAAAGGAGATCACATAAACTTTGGTAAGCTGGTGCAGAAGACAGGAGCGAAAGAGAGAAGGAATAAATATAAGAACAGAACAACCACCACACAAAAGAACTAGAAACCATGTTCACACTCAAATAAAAACAAGAACAAGCAGTGGAGAAAAAACAAAATCAAAACAAAAAAACACAAACAAAAAAACAAGAAAAGAGAAAAAGAAAAAAAAAAAAGAAAAAGTCCACTTCCAGGTTTGTCTTGCTGTCACTGGTAAACAACGTGTGGAGACAGAGTCCAGGTCTGTGTTGATTTATCCCAGCAAGCCAATGGTAGCTTTCTGATGGGGTAGAGGAGAATCTCAGCGAGCCTGAGACCAGACCCGTTCAGCTTGCAGCAGTCAGCACAACTTCACCTCAGCTGGGAGCTGCTAGAGGGAATCAGCAGCTGTTCTGAGTTCTAAGCTCAGTTGGCCCCTCTCCCAGCTAGATCTCTGCCAATTGTCCTCTCCCGTGGGATGACCAAGCCCTCAGCACTCAGCCCTAGGCAGTGCAGTCCTTCAATTCCACTGTTCGCTCCCCTGTTGCTTCTCTCCATGAAGGTCTCCGGTGTTGCCAGCAGTCACCATGTGTCTGCAGGTTTGAACCACTCCTCCCACACAGTGAGTTCTAACTCAGGGAGAAGGCTCTGCTGTCTACCTCCTTCTTCTTCATTGACATTTCTCTCTTTGCTCTCCCCATGAGTTTAATTTCTTGCTTTAGATCCTTCCCAGGTCTGGGGGACCCACTTCCCTTCTTCTTGTCTTCCTTGTTTTGCTATATTCTACTGTCTGGGCAGCAACTGACAGAAAGGCTCTTTCTCTGCTGCTTAGCACTATACCATCTTCCCGGAAGCCTGGAGAACATTTCAGAGCTTTCAATGATTGTAAACTGCTGGTTGTGGCACATGTATCATATATTTACCACCACTTATTGGTCTTTGAGGATTATACATCAAAAGTCAGCCTCTAAGAGACAAATAATTTGAGAGTGCAATTGAAATGAATCACTATTGTTTTTTTTTTTTCTATTTTTCTCCAAAGGAAAAGCTAAATACAGAAATATTCAGTTCTGAATAATCTAATCTGGTGAACAGATTCATGTATACGTCATGCAAAGGTGTGAGAAGCACAAATTACCTGCACTTGGCTTTGGAATATACCATATGTGACTGTTTTTAAGGCTAAATCTCTCTATTATTTGGTAGCATATCATCTCTTAAATATTTTCTATACAATTGGCAAAAGACGCTAATAGATTTTTCCAAAACACAAAATTCCATGTTTTTCCTGAAGTTTAGAATCCATGTGCATCAAGCCCTCATGGTTATTTATAATGTGTTTTTGCATAATAAAGTCTCTTGAGTTCTGAGATGTCCCTGAGAAATATAAAGATAAAACTATAGAATATTTGCTGTTCTTTTAAAACAATAAGGAATAAATTTGAAAAACACAGAACTAACCAAGGTTAAAGAGGCCTGTTTAAGATTTATTAGAACGTTAGCATTTTCCAATCCTATTTGACATATGACTTCTTTCCCAAATATGTTCTAACATCTGAAATGAGTACTTCTTGGATAATAAATCCCATTGAAATGTTAATGACTGGGATGATGGATAATATTTCAGACATGTCAAAGAAAATGACCTTTTGATAACATTCTAAAAATCAAAAGGCCTACTTTTTTCTATAAATATAGGGTAAAACAATTTCCCACTTTCACTAATTTTCACTTTCCCTTACACACACTTTTTTACATTTGTTTAGTTTTCTCTCATTCTCAAGCATTCCCAGAAAATACTGTCATTTTGTGGATTTTGGAGTAAAACTATACAATTAAATTGCTTCTCTGTACCTCAGCACACATGTGTGCATTCTCTATCACTTGTAATACCAAGTAAACCTTCCTATTACTTGGGAGTCAAATCATACGCCTAAATGGTCATATCTTCCAGGGCCAGAATTAGAAACATGTTATAGCACAAGTCATGTTTGGAAAATAACCATATGACCTCTTGGGAGCCACTATTGGACACGACCCTGACAAAGAATCACTGAGCCCATGTTCAAAAACTGGGTGCTCTATTGAATGAAGGTGTATAGTAACTTCTGAACTAGTGGGTGGAAAACTAGGCAATAGAAAGAGAAAAATAAGACAAACATATATAGAGAGGGAAAGTTCAGGTGTGTGGTAGAATCTTCCTGGGTCCTCAAACACTCCAATCCAGTTTGAACCTCTTCTGAATCCTTGCAACATTGCTGTCTCTGGGTTTTTTTTAATTATCATTAAGTTGATTGGTATCATTTAGATATACATAATGATCATGTTCATCATATCCCCTAAGATTTTAAGAATTATCAAAAAACAAAAACAAACCACCCACCAGTCTTACACTAGGTGTGTCATTCACTTCACAAATCTTTACTGAGTTCTTATCCTGATTCAGGTTTTGTTCTAGGTACTGGTGGTGAACATCAGATGAAACAAATTTCTTGTGCCACATTTAGTCTTGTCAGACAATAATTAAATAAGTGTACAGTATTTTAGATGCTGAAGTTAGTAGTACTACAGGTAAACTAAAGCAGAGGAGGACAAAACCAAAAGGAGGT
>RJWM01028439.1:0-25625 GCA_004363535.1 Dasyprocta punctata
AAAGAGAAAAATGTAAGTAAGAGAAAATGTACATTACTGAAGGATAATACATTCATGCATCCAAGTAAAACCAATTGCCTGAAAATACTTTGGAAACCATAAAAGGACTCCATTTTTCTATGATTAAAAATGTTTATTGCACAAATTTTTACCATGACAAATCTACAAGCAACTACAATGTTCTTCAGTAGGAAACAAACAGAATAGAGGATGATGCTCTTATGGCTGAAACATTAATTAGGGAAAATAGTAGTTTACTGTTGCCAGGAATTGGAGGAGAATTTAAATTTTGCCAATATCCCATGAATTGATTAAAATATTTTATTCCCACTGTTGGTAATCTAAATTTTTAAATATAGACTTAAAAATGCCTGTTCTTCTTTATTTTTTCCATGTTTTGTCATGTATCTTCCCTTTGAGGATAATGTGGGTAATTTGAGAAAGCTCTGATCTTGCATATTTAAGGAATTTCTTTTCAGTTTGGTTTCTTTTTACTGTATGGGGTGTGGAAATACCGCAGGGCTTTTGCATTGAAATACATCCCTGCTTCCTGTACTCCCTCTCCCGTTCTTGTTGAGACAGGGTCTCATTAAACTGCGCAGGGTGTATTCTGGACTGAAACCTGAGATCTTTCTGTCTCAGCCTCCCGGAATGCTGGGATGGATTTATTAACAGTGATTCACTTCTACTCTAATATATAACTCAGATAATGATCTAATTCCTTAAGAAAATAAATGAAAGCTCAGATTGTATGTCAGATGTTTGGTTTTTAAAAGACACAAACTTAATTTTCAGGCAGTGTGCCTAATGTCTGGTTTTCAAATGACATGAACTTAATTTTTAGGTAGTGTGCTTTTCTGTAAAGCCCGCCTTCAAAACAGGACAGACAGCCGGGCGTGGTGGTGCACACCTTTAATCCTAGCACTCAGGAGGCTGAGGTAGGAGGAGCATTGTGAGTTCGAGGCCGGTTTGGGCTACAGCACGAGCACAAGACCGGCTTGAGCTACAAAGTGCGAACCTGCCTCAAAAACGAGGGCCGGGAGTTTGGCTCAGTGGCTTTAGTGCCTGCCCTGGTAGGTGCGAGGTTGTAAGTTTGATCCCTGGTGCTGCCAAAAAACAAACAAAAAAACAGGACATCCTTTTGTCTTGACTGGTAAAGGATCTATTTGGAAGTCTACGCAGCAGATTTTAAAGACCTGCACTATGATGAAGCTGGAAATAATGAGAAGTTTCAGTTTTAAAATGTACACAGAGTATGAAACCAAGAGATTCAATTCTGGGTAAGAAAAGCAGATTTTAAGCATACAATTGTCATTCAAGTGTCTATATTAGGTAACACCACTCAGTGAATTACACTATAGTCTTGCAAAATGAGAAATGTAAACTAAGCTGTAAGGAGAAGCGTGACTCAGGGCAAGAGGTTGCACGGGGTGGGATGTGAGGAGTCTCTGAGGTGTGCAGCAGGATGAGGGCTTGCAGGGAAGTTACGCAGATCGTCACTGAAAACCAGTGATGGGGGATGGGAGGACGGTTCAAAAGTAAGAGAGAAGAGTCATCTGGGGATGAAGGGAGCTTCGGAAGAATTTGCCCTCGCTGAAGCAGAAATTGTAAACACCACAGACACAGCAGAGAGGTTTGCGAGTGAGGAAAGCTGTGGTCACTCTTAGCAGTGCTCTTGTCAGGTGACAAAAGAAGAATAAGTCGCAGATTTGGAAACAAACATTTTGATTTCCTTCAGTTTGGGTCTGATTTGACTTATTTTGGTTGATCCACCTCTGTAAACCTAAGATATGAAATCACAGAAGTGGAAAGAGAGAAAGAACAAGTAAAAACATTTTCAAAATAATGAGAAAGAGTAGTCCATTTGAGACTCAATGTAAGAAAACACCATATTCAAAGTTCAGAAATCAATTGTTTTGCATTTACACTGTAAATATGAAAATGAGTCACCTATTAAATTTAAGCTCTTTGTTGTTGAAATTGTTTGTGCAGGTTAGTTAGAACTATATCCTGAAAGCTGAAGAATGTTTTTATTAGACTAAAGGATAAGGAAATAGGTACTAGATCTCTGAAAGTCACCGTAAACTATTAGAGTATTGCTGGGATACCTCTCATTATTAACTCAGTCTATGACATTCTATATTTCAGGGTAATATACATAAAATATTTTCCAGCTATCTTAAGTCATTTCATTAATTAGAAGTCATTACATTAATTAGAAGTCATTTCATTAAAAAACCGTTTGCACAAGTTTATTCTAACAGAACCCTGAGCTAATAAATGTTTGAAATTTCTATCCCTTGATACCTTTTGTACCATCCCTCTTTCTGTTTCAAAACTGCATTACTCTTGTGAAGAATTTAGAGTTCAGTTACTCAGCACTCTCTGATTCTTTTTATTAGCTCCAATCAGAGTGATTACTATTTATGGCAAACTTGAAGTTGAGAATTTCTACAATGAAACACGTCCTAGATTCTTTGTTCTGAATTTTTGTTTCCTTTCATTTAGGTTATTATTCTGTCAGTTTTATTCAGCTGAAAACATGTGACTTATGAACGCATTTTTTATATTTTAGATACATCTAAATATCTCCATTTTGGAGGACAATAAGACACCTTAAGACACATTGGATATGTCATAGGAAACGTGTTTGCTTTGTAGAAGAGTTCACAAGGAAGACACATGCTTATCAAACAAAGTGCTTAACTGTGGCAACATGAAAGGCTTCATCAATTGCAAGAAAGAGCAAATATAATTCAGGAAAGCATTTCCTTTTCTTCCAAATGATACATTTTTTTTTCCTTTGACAGTACTGAACATGGTTTAAATAATGTTATTGTTGTTAGGTACTTTGCTGGTCAGGAATTTAAACAAAATGATCAGCAATTTGTAATTTAGTATTGATTCAGGAAAAAAATTCTATCATTCTTCCAAGTCTTATTTGACACAATCTAATAATTTAAGCAATGGGTTAGAAAATAGAATTTCAAATCTTGAGTGTGCCATAGTTGGCTGGAATTTTAGAATTTTTAAAGCAGTGTTGGAATGGTGAAGTATTTTGAAAAGTCCCTTTAATAAGCAATGTCATCTTTTTCGTCCTTGAAGAGTCATTTTGACCCACAGTTGCTGAGGCCGACTTTCTAATGTGTTCGTTCCTGATTGAGATGCTCTCTGTGTCCCTCTCAGGATCTGATACACTGACAAACACCGCATTGCACATTTCTCTCCACTACTTGAGTGTCTCCCTCTGCAGAGGGTGCCATCTCCTATAAATGACTAAATCTCCAATATATTTTATAACATTAAAACTTTATGCTGAGTGATTGGAATACGGTTAACACTTACATGATTTTCTTTCTCCCAAAGGTATTAGTTTCAAAGAAGGAAGGAAATTAATAAAGATTAAATACTTTTCATTCAGGGGCTTTGAGAAATGTGGTTTCCTAGAAAAGCAGAGCGATAGCTTTGTGTGTTTGAACCTTCAGGGTTAAGAGCCAACACAGAATGAGAAGTCATTCATTCACAGAGTAAGGAAACTTTCTTATCACCTACTATATATGAGACTGTATCTGAAGTAATAAGGGCCAGTGTGTATGACAGAGGTCATCCACACGCTTCTTGAAATGTAAGAAGACAAAGAAAATTTTAGGTGTAAAGAGACCACATGCCAGAAAGCAGGAGGAACTTTGAACACAAATGGCATAATTTTGCATTGAGTAGTCAGGAGGTTCTCTATATCAGAAACACCTAAGCATCTGTGCAAATCCAAAAGCAAGTTATGCAATAGAGAGAAAGTTCCAAAAGGAGACAACAGACACAGAGGACCTGAGGTAAGAACATGACTCCTATCCTTTAGAAAAGTCAGAGGTTGAAACATCAGCCATGTGGAGACCCAGGAGAAAGCATCAGACATCGGGTTAGACATCAGGTCACACCTTAGATATCCCCTTACAGGCCATGGGAAGATTTACATGTGAACCAAGTGAACTGTAAAGTCAGCCTGGAGTGGTGACCAAGGTTTTCATATGATCTGATTTATCACTTAGGAAAGTCTTCACTGATTGTGGAAAATAGACTTTTTAATAAGGAAATCAGGGAAAAATAATTACAAGGTGTTTGGTGGGTTCCAAGTGACTGGAGATGCATCACAAAAGTGAACATGCTAAGAAGCAGTACTGCTCCATATTCCTTATCCTGGGAGAGCTGAGTCTCTGTGCTGATTGGTTAAGTTGGAAACATGAGACAGCTCCACGTATCCTGGCTGGAGCACTGCCTGTGTGTGGATTGACAGCAGGACTCTTGCCTTTCCTCATTGGCTTTAAGCTGATCTTCAAGAGCAAGGAGTTTATGAATTTAGAGCTGAAGATAAGATTTACTCAGTTTATTAAGTGACAAAAAATTATTTTTATTTCTTGTTAGTGTTTTAATCTCTATAAAGGATTTGTGTTACTATCTTTCTAAGAGAAATTATATAGTAAATCTAAAATAAAAATTGTGACATTTTTTATTACTGCAAATGATTTAGAGAAAAGTTTTCCATTCAAAATTTTATGATCTATTAAGCCCAATGTTATTTATCATTGATTTTATTTTTAAGAGCTTTAATTTTTTGAGTATCGTTTACAGTACATAACAATTACATTTGCTGGGGGAATTGGTACATGTACATAACATCTCTTAATTCTTTTTTATCCTCTACCTTTGGGTCCCTCCTCATTCCTTTTATTTCTTACTCTATTTTTATTTGTTTTTTATCAATTTATTTTTTATACCCTTTTCCTCTCTGCTTTTCCTCTTCTTCCCTCTCTTGTTCTCTCCTTCTCCTTTGAAAAAGATCTACCTACTACCTATTTTTTTTTTATTTTAAAGAGAGAAAAACAGAAAAATCAAGAAGCAAGCAAACAACTATAAAACAACAACAAAAGCAAAATGGCAATGACAACAGCAAAAACAATGATGATCTAGGATTTCAAAAGATGGTAGGAATTTAACAATGGTTGCTATACTGCAAATTGTTATTGTCAAAGTAATTGCTCAGGTTACCAAATACAGGCATGCAAGACTGATCAACAACATAATTTTCCTTTCAGCAGTCTCTTTCCCTTTTACTATATTTATTGTAACTTTTGGATCTTATGTCTACAATCTCTGTTTTGTTTTGCTCTTTATCTGTGGCTTTTACAATTTCAACATAAATATAAAAGGTGTAATTAAGAAGAGAAAATCAAATATAAATAAAATATGCAGATATTTGCTAACAGTCATGTTTAATAGCTAATTTATCATTTTATAACACCTGTCATGATAGTATTGACTATTTTCATTAATTGTGTCATAAATTTTATTCAACATGTACATCCAAAAACTAAAATTTCTTAATTTAAATTGCGTTAAACATTAACTCAGATTACCACAAAATTCTGAAATCGATTGAAATTTTGAAAATCACATGGAAAATAAAATATAGAAAATTTTAAAGAGAACAGAGGTGAAGAAGTTATACTACCAAATTTCAAGATTAAACACAAAGTTTTATGAATCGAGACTTTTAGAACTAATCCAGAAAAGAAAGTGATCAAAGAGAAAGAGAACAGAATTCATAAAAACAGATCCAACAAGTATCTTTACCTAATTATTACTTGATTTATTATTTATGAGATGCACCAGGGAAAACATCGTCTTTAATTAAATAGGATTAAACAAGTTGGATATCCTTAGGGAAAAGAATGAATCTCAGTATCTGCCTTACAATACATAAAAGATTTGTTTCAAGTATGAAAATAAAAACCCACAGCTTTTAGAAGAAAACACAGGAGAATATTTTTCTGACATTTTAAAAAGAGACTAGAAAACTTTGAAGATAAAATAAATAATTGATGACATGGATATTATTAAAATTAAGGTTAAGGATATCTGCTTATCCAAGCCACTATTAAACTGAGGGGAAAAAAGAGAAAACATGTGGAATAAACATATTGCCCTCATCTGCTTAGTTTACTATAACAAATTACTATAAGCTAGATTATTTATGCAGCAACGGAAGTTCATTCTGCATACTTCAAATTTGTAGGAACTCAAACAGTAAGATCAGAGAGGCAGCACAGCTCATAGCTAGTAAATGCTGACCTTCTGTTTCACCGACCTCCCTCTGCGCTCACGAGGGACGAAGTGACAGAAGAGGTCTCCAGCATTTCTTTTTGAAGCGCACTAATTCTATCCATAATGGCTCCATCTCTATGATCTTATTACCTACCAAAATCTCCATCAATACACTCATTATGGTAGTTACAGCTTTAATATTTAAATTGTGGAGGGAAAATATTCAGGCCACAGTACAGATTAAGCATTTTTTTTTAAATCCTAAAAATCAGTAGAAACATAGGTACACTTGTTGAATAAGCAATCAATGAAAAATACTCTAATAATCTATAAGCAGTTAATAAGTGAGAGTTTTGCAGAATATTGGGAAAAGATTTAAATTTCTATTTAGTAGAATTAAACACACAGATTCACAAAACTGGCTAGAAATATTAACACGGTGTGTGTGTGTGTGTGTGTGTGTGTGTGTGTGTATCTGACAAGGATGTGGAATAAGTGAAAAATGCTTACACATTGTTAGTATGGATATAATTTTGTACAGCCAACATGCATAATTTTTAAGTAGCTCATGAAGGTGAGCATACACCTACCCTATGATTAAAAATTCCTTAACTAGTAGTAAAAGCCATAAAACATGTACAAAATCTTATAGCATTTCCAAAAAACTGGAAACATCCTGAATTTTCCATCAGAAATATGCAATGATATGTAATACTGTAGTTAATTAAAGTAAGATACATAAAATAAAATTAGTGAAGCACAGAAACAAAATGTTGAAAGAAAAAAAGACAGACAGACAGACAGACAGAAAGAAAGAAAGAAGGATTGAACCCATGGCATTAAAAATCATAGTTGTGGTTATTTCTCAAGACAGGTGATTTCTTGTAGGATTTCTGGAGGTTAACTAGCATTGCTCTTTTTCAGATTTGGGATTCTTGCTACTCTAGGGTATGTGTTCACTGTGTAAATATGTATCAATCATTGTAATCTTGATTTACTTTTGTAGATGTATTTATACTGACCATTTCAGCATGTTACCCTAGTGAAAAACACCATCATTCCTTACCCATATTTCCACAATTTCAGGTATTTTCCTTACCCTGCTGTTTATATCATCTGTATTACATGCTTTCTCTAACCAGAGAGATCATGTAAATAAATCCTTCCTACATATGCTGTCTGCCTGGTTGTTCATGCAGATTCCTTACTATATGTCCCAACTACCTCTGTTCTCTTCTTTAGTCTTTCTCCTTCAGGAAACTTTTCATGTTTTCCTACAACTAAGACAAAATTATCCATGACCTGGGCCATAACATTTGCTGCCTACTCTTAATGAAATATTTCTGCTTCCTGAAGGATAGGTAGACCAATTTCTAATTCTGTCAACTCTTCTTAATCTCACCTTTTTACAAAGACTTTCTCTGATCTCATCATGTCTTTTTATTTCTGAAATTCTTCGTATTTTGTCAAGTACCCTTTTCATTTCTATCTCATGGAAAAACAAATTGTGCTTGAAACTTTTTTTGTGTGTGTTCACTAGTAAATGTAGCAATTCTTAGAAAACTTTTTCATTGAAATATGTGGGTCATTCCAGTCTAAAAGGAATTATTTTATTAATACAGGAAATTTGAAGTTTATTAGTATAGCTGGAACCTCCACACCCTCACATCTGCCCTACATAATCACGCTGCTTGAGAGAAATTTCATGCTACGTATTTGTTCTTAGTATCTCTATCTCAGTTCAGCAGGCCTTCTGAGAGGTTTCTTTTACTTGAAAGATTAAAGATTAAGATAAATTTACAGCTTCTTATTTCTGGAGAGAATTTTATCTTTAAAGCCTAACATTACTTCTGATGCTTAAATCAGAATTTAGATTCCTATGCGAGGAATCTAAAATACTTGGAAACCTGAAGAAAATATATTATTAAAAAGATGGCAATCAATTATACTAGCATCTGTTACAATTTCAGAATTACAACTTCAAAACTCAGGTAACATTATTGCATGCCCTCAGACACTAGGTAGTATGAGTCATTTTTCTGTAGTTATAAGAATCTGTCAGTAGTATCACTCTGTAGTATTTCATTGCATTTTACTGCTGCTTAATTCCCTTTGTGCATATCTCTTTATCATAGTTTTGCATTATACGGTAAGATCCCTCTAGATTTTTATATTGACACATAATAGCATATTGTATTTAATATAACTTCTTTATCTTACTGTCTTTATTTGTCTTTATTTTACTAGAATTTCCACAAGTGTACATTCTAGATGTTTTAAGTAGAGTCCGTTGAAGTTGTACATAATAACTTTTCAAATATTAATTTGTTGAGTGATGGTCAAATTTCTTTTGAAACCAATTATTTGCTTTTTAAGTGTTTTAACTTGCATTAAGTTCACCTGCTTAACTGACCATGTCACATATATTAACACAACATTTCATCTTTTCAAATTTTTGCTCATTTATTTTAATTAAACTATTATAGTGCCATTAATCAAGGAAGTTTCATTAGATCCATTGACCCCTTCATTAGTGCAATATAAGGGCTGTTAATACATGAATACCTTTCTTCATAATTAAAGAAGAAAATTAGATTTAAAGTCCTAAGCCAATGGTTACATATCAATGATAATTAAAAGTCAAATATGCAGTTGCTATGGAAGTGCTTTATATATTTGTTAAATGGCTAATAAAATTAGAAGAAGCAAATAAGTTGACCAGCTGTCTGTACATGAAGAGGAGAGTGGGTGTAATAGGATTGAAAGGGAAGCCAGCTTTCTCCTGCCATGACCAGAAACATTGATTGAAACCCAGTTTTGTTATCATATCATTTTGTAAAAATAGATGTATTTTAAGAACTTAATTTTTAAAAATTCAAATGAACTTCACTGAATTTTCACAATCAATGTAATTGTTACTTGAATGAAATTGATAGGGTATGTCCTATTTAATTGTTAATAAAGTATATACTTTTCTAAAATTTAAATATTAATAAGTAATGTACTGGATTTATTTAAACAATTGTTGGAAATGAAAGATGCTGAAAGAAACTCAAAGAGTTCAGAAAATGGGATATCTTTATTATTAATTGCTATTAGTTAAGTTTCTTCTATAGCTTGAGTTTTTGTTTAAGGTATGTTCTGAAAGATTCAAAGAATATTGATAATATGGATAGAAAACATGAATTGCCAAATTCACTGTTGACTTTAAAGAAATAATGACTACTGATTGCAAACCCCAAACTTATTTTAGTATAATGGAAGTGGAAATTTTGTGAAAGAAATGAAAAACATATGTTTTTGTCTGGTCATATTCTGACATATTCAGAAAACAATGACATAACCAAAAGTCTGACCATTAGTTAGCGAGACACTATGTTACTTGACAAAAATAATACAACTTCATATTTTTTCAAATTTCTAGATACTAATAATTCTAAAATGAATTATTTTTTCTATTTTTTTAAATAAATTGACTGGAAAATATCACTTAAATAGTTCCATTTAACTTCTTGAAAGTGCAATTCGCATTATATTGTGTTGTCTAAACTTTATCTTTATTTTATTTCTATTTGTATTTTCTCAAGATTTGTTTCTCTACTCTTAACCAAAAATTGAAATTGGACTCAATTGTGGCTATATTTTCTGAACTTCCTTCTTTAATTTTCTATCCTTCATTTATAAAATTATGGTTTCATTTTGAAGAAAAACATTTATCTGTATTCCTTCAAGTTCTTCAGCTTTCAAATGTATTTGAAATAAGGAGGTACTAAAGTAAATAGTAATCTATGACACGTTACATACTGTGTGAATCGTTTGTATTCAAAATATGTTCTCTTTACTCAGGCCAGAAAGTCAAAATATTCAATATTTTATCACCAGTAAAATAGTTGGAATACTATCTAATTTGAATTTTAATTGTCAGTCAATGTGCATACATATGAAGTGTGGATATACACACATATTTATAAAATCCAAAATATATAGAGGTTTATGATGCATTTTGATGAAAGCGAACTTTCACTTTGAATTCTTTTTGTAAAAGCAGACACTTGTCAAAAAATTTGTTCATGATAGTTTAGTAAAGAAAATACTCTGCTTTTTCAAAGATCTTACTCTCATGAGTAACATGCTTCCCTAAGAGTCTTTGTATCTTACATTAAACATTCTATTGTCTTTATTAAACTGATCTTCCCTTACATACAAAGAGAAAATAATTTCTCTGCAAATAATAAGACCCGCTAGATCATCTATGCTTGCTTCAGAGTACTTGAGGAGTTCATTCCCAAAATTAATAGAGTGTTAATGTATACAAAAACCCTAGAGATACGAGGTGCCCACGACAACACAGAAGTGGCGTCAAAGCAGAAGCATGCTGGAAGGACAACGATTCTAGATCTCCGTCTTGCTTGCCGGGAGCTTCAGAATTCAATCTAAGCAAGAAATGCAGTAACAGTTCCAGTCAGGTGTCTCCCTTTACTTTGTTCATGAGATTTCACTTTCCCTATTTTCTTTTATTTTTTCAGTCTCCTTATTTTAATAATTTTATATTGCAAGATGCCTCAAATATAGAACTGTTAAAATACAAACTTTTCCATAAGCTAGATTTCTAGGTTTTTGACAAGAATATTATTTTATTTTCAAATACAAAAGTCTTCAGTCTCCCTTACTAAATTATGTGCAGGCAGGATTTTGACCCATTCAACTCTCTGTCTTGAATCAGAGAATAATATTAATATTTATGCATAATCTAAGAGAACAACCATAGTGTTAGTATTCCAAATGACCAGTGATAAAGATTAATCTATACCATAACATAGGCAGAAATACGTAGCATCTTTCCTACCACTGCAACAAAAAGCAAGCTTGAATGACTTCAAATACCTGTGTATTTTTCAAATGCGTGGGGGTGCTGTCTTCACAGAGCAAATAATGTGGCTGAGGAATCATGAAGCTACAAACAGATACTGAGGAAACATCTTGGCTGTAATGCCTCACCAACTGGTGAAAGTTTAGTGTGGCCTGGAGAATTCCGTACTAACACCTAGATTCTTTCTGCAGAGAGCTCGCCAAGGGGAGGAGCAAGACGGTGACTGAGTAAACTGTCCAGGGGTTATCTCCACACAGAGAAATTTGTTTCTGCAGGTATTCATGACAAAACTACCCCAGCAAGAACTAGAGAAATTAGGCCAGTGTCTGGGAACAGTCTCCAGATTCATTCCCTTTGCCACGTGGAGACTTCTGTCCCCAGTCAATAGGACATCTATTTCAGGCAGCATCACCAGTGGCTGATTGCAATGGTCTTCAGCCACAGATCCACCTCAGGAGCAGGTAACCTACGGCAGGTAGACCATGATTTTTCTCTTTGCTACACTGGTACTCATGGGCCGTAGACGGTGAGTGGGACTGAGCGTTGTAGTGTTGAGGAAAATGGGACTGCTCACCCACTACTCCTCTTTTGATGTTTATCTATCTAGATGTCTCCCTAGAACTGCAAGGCTAAGAGGGAGGGCTTTCTGAAGGTGATTAGACTATAGAAACTTATAGCTCGCTTGGTACTTTGTGGGGTGCAAGGTTTGATCTAACATAACTGGGCACCAGGGCATGGCTTAGAAGGATTTTCCTCCTTCCCTGCCTCTGCCCTTCTTGCCTCCTTGTCACAGTCACATGAGCAGCTCTCCTCTGCTGTTCACGTCAACACCACCATCCTTTGTGCCAGCTGACTATGACGGACGTGAGCCAAAATGAACCTCTCCTTACATTGTGAGTGTCCGGTACAGTGCCTAAGCAATGAGAATATAATAAGACATTCCTCAGCTTCACAGAGTAAAACATGCAGTGTTTATTTGGGAGAAGGAAAAGTAGGTAGGTACCAAGTCATTATTGGCCCATCCATGATGAGAACTGGATATAGGTAGAATCCTGTAGTCCTTAAGTAAACTCCAGTAATGGTGGATAGCTGTTTGTGTCTACCCTACCCCCAGGTGGAGGACTTGAATATGGGCTATGCTTTTCAACACTACTCCAGTTCATTATGAATAGCATACTAACTGCAAATATGTAATCAACCTAGGCTTGAAGCAAACTTGCATGCTGAAATAACAACAGTGACCATGGACTCAAAGAAAACAGACAAACTATTTGAACGTTATATGGATAGACAGGTACAAATAACTTCATATCACCAAGACTGAATGTAGCACTTCTTCATTCACCGTGTAGGCAATGCCACATGCAAATAAACATTGGGAATTACCAGGGAACCATGATCTCAAAATAAAAGTTAAAATAAGATGCCAAAAACATACCAGAGGGTGAACAATATGGGAAAAATCATAGGTGGAGAATTTAAAAATCTATTATAAGAAAATCTAATTTTTCCAGAAAATGCAGGGACAGCTTTGGAAGATCAAACATTTAGGTTGCATGAATCAGAAAGTACTTGAGAATGCCAGAGTGATAGAAAGATTAAAGCAATGACAACAGATACTTATAGATGGGTACAAATAGTCACCTACACGAAATTCAAAGGTCATCACATTGTACTCAATCTGTAATCTCCAAGACACCTTATAATCAAGTTCTCAGAGGGTTAGGGTTAGTGAGGGCTGGATTCTCAAAACAGAAAAAAAAAAACACAAGACTAAGGGTATCCTAATTCACATAACACAAATTTCTCAACAGAAATCATACAAACCACAAAGAATTCATGTTAAGATATTTAGTGTTGAAGAAAATAACTAACTACATAAAGAAATACACAAATACCTACCAACTAAGAATTCTGTACCCAGTGAAGCAAAACCTCAGATATGAGGGAAATATTTAGGTGTTTAGAGAAAAGCATAAGCTGAAAGACTTTATCACCACAGGACCTGTTCAAGAAATGCTGAAGAAAATTCACAAAAGAAAATAAAATACTAATACCTAAGAAAGAAATTTTGAAAAGTATAAAATCCACTGGTAAGGAAAAGCATATTAACAGATGCAGAATGTTTTAACATTGTAAGTCTGATTCATAAATTATTTTTATCATTAAAATGAAGAATAAAAACAGTTTCAATTATAATACTGGCATTAATATATTATGAAACGCATAATGAAAAGACATACAAAGAAACATCCATCATTTAAAAATGTGGGTAGTTGTAGAGGGTTAAGTATGTTTTTTTTTAACAGTAGCACTTTTTACTGTTTCTTTTTTCTTCCTTTTCCTATCTTTATGATCAAGGTTTAGATGCTGTCATTTTAAAATAGTTTATTATAATTAAAAGACATTTTTCTGTAAGCCTCATGTAACCATAGGAAAGCTTTATAAACTGTACACCAAAAAGTTTATGTAAGAAATCAAAGCATACTACAAAGAGTAAACAACCACAGAGGAAAACTGTAAGAGAAGGGAAAAGAAAGGACCTGCAATAATACAGGACAACAAGTAATGGATCAGTGATAGTGAGAACTTCCGTGTCACCAATTTTCTTAAGTGTCAATGCATTGATCTTCCCATTTTAACTTATTAAATGGTAGAGTGGATTTAAAGAAAAACCAAGATTCAACTGTATGCTGACTACATGGAACTCATTATAACTCTAAACACAGCAGAAAAGTAAATGAAGTTCAGAAGAAAGCAGGAGTAGCCACACTGATGTCAGACAACTAGGCTAAATGAAAAGCAGCCAGAAGAGACAAAGAAGATCATCCTGTAACCATAAAGGGGTTAACTCAGGATGAAAATACATGGTTCTAAACAAACGTGAACCAATTACTAACACAGTCAAACTCATAAAGCAAGCATTAATAGATCTATTGGGAAAGATAGTATCCAATATATTAATAGAAAGTAACTTTAACATAAAATCAGAATAGAAACATGAAATTTAAATGCCTCTATTTGACCAAATGATCATAAAACAACTATACAACATTCTGGAAAGCAACTACAGAATATGTGTTTATTTCCACCACATATAGAAAATTCTCAGGTAGATCATATGATAGGATACACAACGGGAGTCCACACATCTAAAAAGTGAAATTATATAAATACAATGTGAAAGTAGTAGATAGCAAAACAGTAAACAACTTTGAAATTTACACAGGCACCTAAAAATTGAATAGCTCATTTCTGAGCAAAAAAAAAAAGAATGAATCTAGCAAGAAATTAGGAAGCAAATTTATAGACTTCTTGAAGCCAATGAAAACAGAAACCTAGTAATACTTAGTAATAAGAAAAGAGAAGTTTATGATAATAAATGTCCATATGAGAAAACATACATATCTCAGAATACAACCTGTCAGTGTACCTCAAGGAACTAGAGAAAAAAAGACACATCAAACTCAAAACTAGTAAGAAGAAAATAATAAATATTCCAACAGATGCAAATGAAGTAAGGACTAAAAATTATGAAAGATAGAAGAAAAGTATAACTTTTCCTTCAAAAAGATAAACAAAGTTGACAGAATCTTAGACTATTTTTTTAGTCTCAATTGCATTATTTTCTTCTCTGATATTTATAATTTCCTCCCTTGTATTAGCTTTGTACTTGATGACTTCTTATTTTTCTAAAAGTTTGAAGTTCAGTATTAAGTTGTTTATTTGAGCTTGTTCTAATTTTCTGATGTGAGTTCACTGCTATCAATTTACTTCTTAGGACTGTTTGCATCATGTCCCAAAAGTTCAGTTATGTTGCATTGGCCTTATCTTTTAATTGCAGATACTGTTTAATTTCTTCTTTAATTTCATCTGTGACCCATTGATTGTTCAGAAGAGCGTTATTTAATTTCCAGGTGTTTATGTAGTTTTTGTGATTTCTCTTGTCATTGATTTCCAATTCAATTGCACTATGGTCTGCTAATATGCATGGGATAATTTCAATTCCTTTGCATTTACTTAAGCATGTTCTGTGGGCTAGTATGTGGTCTGTTTTGAAGGATGTCTCATTTGCAGCTGAGAAGAATGTGTATTCTGATATTGCGGGGTGGAACACACTCTGTGGACATGTACTAAATCCATTTGCTCACAGGATTGTTTTGGTTGTGATATTTCATTATCAAATTTTTGGTCCAGCTGATCTGTCTATTTGTGATAGTAGGATATTAAAGTCCCCTATTAGCATTGTGTTATTGCTTAATTGATTTTTCATGCTTATTAATATTAGTTTTATGTAATTGTGTTCACAAGTATTTGGTGCATATATATCTTGATGATTATTATCTCTGTCTCAGTTACTTTTTTTCTCATTGCTGAGGTAAAACATCTGATGCCCAAAATTAGGGTAGGAAAGGTTTATTTCTTACAGTTCTTGGAGTTTTCAGTCCATACTCAGCTGGCTCCAAAGCAGCATGGCATGCTGGGGGGTGGAAGGGAGGTTTCAAGGTGGCTGCAAAACAGCAAGGTTCAAACTGACAAGAGAGGGAAGACTCGCCTTCTTCCTGCCCTTACACTGTATATCGGCTCCACCCCTGGGAGGGTTCTGCACTCACACCATTAATCCCAGCACCAGACAACACACCTGTCACAAATGCCAGGCTCAGCCCCATCCATGATTACACGAGGCTCAGTGGGGGCCATCTGAGCACACTGTAACAGTCTTTTTATCGTTGGAATTATCTCTAAGCAAGTATGTAGTGACCTTCTTCATCTCTTTTGATCAGTCATGGTTTGAAGTTCATATTATCTGTAAATAGAATAGCTACCATGGCTTTTTTTCTGTGTTCCAGTGGCATGGAGTATTGTAGTGGTATAGTTTGACTTTCATTCTATGAATTTCTTTTTGAGTTAAATATGTTTCTTTCATGCAGCATAAAGCTTGGTCTTGCTTCTTGATCCATTCTGCCAGTGTTTCTTTTGATTGGTGAATTAAGACCATTTGCATTGATAGTTACAGCTGATATGTATTGGCTTATCCTTCTTATATTATTTTCCTATTGTTTGTACCCTCTTTTCCCTCTGTTCAATTGCTGGCCTTTCCTGGTGGCTTCTTTTTATTGGTATTGTTGGTATTATGGGCTTCCTTATCTATTTACAAAATATACTTCAAAGCATTTTGGAGAGCTCTTTTGATGATCATGAATTTCTTTAGTTGTTATTTGACATGGAGATGTCTTATTTTTCCATTGATTTTGAAATATAGCTTTGTGGGGTACATCGATACAGGTTGGATGTTGCTTTCCTTATGCCTTGAAATATTTCAGTCCAACCGACAATGCTTCACCAAAAGACTTCAAGTTTAGTCAGCAAAGTCAGTAGCATAATAGGCTACAAAATTATGGCTCAAAAAATATCATTTCTCTATACAAACAACAAGCAAACTGAGAGAGAAATTATGAAAAGAATTTCTTTCACAATAGCACCATAAAAAAGAAACATTTAGGAATCAATCTAACAAAGCAAGTAAAAGATATATATGTTGAAAATTAAAGTACTCTAAAAAGAGAGATCAAAGAAGATATTGGAAAGTGGAAAGATATTCCTTGCTCTTGGTAGAAAGAACAAACTTACAGAAAATGGCGATACTCCAAAAATTCTTAAAATGATTTCATGCAATCTCAATCACAATACTGTAAGCATACCTCGCAAAACTGGAGAAAACATCCGTAAAATTCATTTGGAACCAGTAGAAACCTAGAATAGCAAAGGAAACCCTAGGCAACAAAGGCAAAGCAGGAGGCATCACAATCCTTGACTAGAAATTACACTACAGAGCTACTGTAATAAAAAATCATAGTACTGAGGATCAATGGAGCAGATGAATAGATAAAGAAACAACACCAAGAACACTCATCCCCCTTATCTTTGGCAAAGGCCCAAAGATATTCACTGTAAGAAAGATAGCCTATTTGATAAATGGTGCTGCTCATTTTCCACATGTCAAATACTAAAACTAGACTCATGACTCACACCATGCAGTACCCTAAAATTGATATGAATCAAACATCTAAATATAAAACAGTAACATTAAACCTGCTGGAAGAGAGAATTGGTAAAACTCTTGAAGACATAGGTGTAAGCAAAGATTTCATGAATAAAATGCCAATTGTTTGAGAAACACTAGTAAGAAACTGGGATCTTATTCTATTAAAAAGTTTTGAAATGCAAAATAAATTACCAATAAAGAGAAAAGAAAACCCAGAGAAAGGTAAAAATTTTAATCAGTTGTCCCTCAGATAAAGGATGGACATCTAAAACTAAAGAATTGAAAAAATCAGACCCCCCAAAATTTAAAAACACAATTGAAAAGTGAGTATCTGATCTGAATACACACTTGTCAGAGGAAGAAATACAAGTGGCAAATAAATATATGAAAAAATGTTCAACATCACTGGCCTTTCCAGAGATCTAAATTAAAACAATGCTAGTATTCCATTTCTCTCCAAAAATATAGCTATTAACAAGAAATCAACCAGTAACAAATACTTGCACAGGTGTGAGCAGAAAGAAACTCTTCTCCACTGTTTGAGATTCCTCAGAAATCTAGGACTAGAGGTCCCATTTGACCTAGCTACTCACCTTCTGGGTATCTTCCTAGAAGAATTAAAAACATATCACAGTGATATACACACACCCATATCAATAGCAGCACAGTTTGTAATAGCTAAATCTTGGAAACCACCCAAATGCCCATCAACTGATGATTGTATAAAAAAAAGATGTTTTTTCCAAAAAATAAAATGGAGTACTACTCAGCCATAAAGAAGGATAAACTTGAGACATTTCTAGGAAAAAGGATGCACCTTGACACCATATTCTCAAGTGAAATCATTAAGAAATAAATGCACAAATATTGTTTCTACAGTTTTAGAAACAAAAAGTGTAAATAAGGACCAAAGTGTATAATAGGTATAGTGAAATAGAAAGAAATTCTTCAAAAGAAGAGGAAAGAAGGATGGGAGAGAGGGGGAAAAAAAGAAAGGGAAAAGAAAATATATATATAAAAAAACCAAGGATAAAATTAAAACAAAGCTTTGTGAATAAGGAGGAAAAGAAGGGTTGAAGAGAGGGGAGAGAATTGGGAAAAAAGGGCATCAAGATTTATCATATATGTACAAATTCCCTATTATGAATATGATTATTGTGTATGTATAAATTCTACCAAATGAACTTAATAAAAAACACTACTATTTGAGGTAACATGGATGGAAATGAAGATCTTTATTTTAAGTACAATAAGCAGGTATGAGAAGGTCTGTACTATGTGATCTCACTCATATATGGAATTTTAAATATTTGACTTTAGAGAAGTTAATAGAAGTCTTGAGAAGGTAGATGACAGGGAGATTGGAACAGTCTGGTTACCAGGTAATAAATCATAATTAGCAGAAAAGATTTTTGGTGTACTGTGGAACATTAGGGTGGCTATAGATGATAATTAATTGTATATATATACTAAAAACTAGGAAAAATAATCTTGACCTTTTTCAACCAAAATAAATGATTTTTGTTGAGTAAATAAATGTTTATCATGATTTGAACAATAGTCGATAGACAGCAAAAGTCTTATGAAGATATGTGACATTTAAAAAGAACTGCTTAAAGCTTATGGAAGATGACAATCTACTCTTCTAGAAACTATCTGGTGGAAGACTGCTCTAACAGTAATGAGTCCCTGTACTCTCAGCCCAGAGCTAGGGAATTCCTCTAACTGGAGAGACACTAAAGTGCACTATGGAAAAATGAATGAGACACTAATGTTATCACTTAAAGATATCACCCCTCACGTCACTCAGCGGCCACTAGTTGGCCAGGCAAAGAACACTATCAGGATCTAGCTTATATTAGGTAAGAGGGAGTGGGCAGTGTTGAGTCCACGTATGTGCTCTGTTTTAACCATCATTATTATATAATTAATGCACCCATTTACAAGTGTTGAACAACTAAGAATTGACTTTGACTGACAATGTCACTTTGTATACCTGGTTATTAAGAAACTCTTATTGGAAGAGTGTTCTTCAGAGGGTACTGATATGGAATGAAATTGTGTACAATTTGTTTTCCATATATATATCTATATATGTGACATTATCTTCAGTCATCTTGAGTCTTGATGATGAGCTAATTTAACATTGTATAGGTATTTTTAACTTCTCCAAAAAAAGCTGCTGATGTTCCAGTGTATGTTCATTGACAATATGTCAGAACTTATTAAGGCTGGAGACATTCAATGACTGAAGCTATATATTTATCACCCTACACCAGAATATTGATGCAATTGTACTAGAATTTTTCCTTCAATTTTCTGGTATAAGGTGCCCTTTAGGTCATAAGTGTATGACAAATTAAATATAAAAGTAATCAAGATAGGTAATAGTGGTCCTAGGCCCAATAATTATCTAATATGTTTATTCTTTCTACAGGTATGTAAGTCAAACCATGATTATAAAATTTTCATCCTATCATGGATTATTGTTTCACCTCCTAGATTGTGACTCTAATGATACATAGGTCTTAATGCCCATTCCCAATTATGGATCAATTCATAAGCCTGGTGAGGATTTTAGTTTAGAGTAATAATATAGCAAGATCTACTTTTGAACAAACATTAATTCTGTTACAGGAATCATGAGGTTTATGTGCTACTCTTCTCTTTAGAGGCTTGCCAGAAAATTCCTAGAGAGTTCTTATCAATTACAGATTGCATAGGGGCCACAAATAATGCCAGATCATGTAATCTGAGCATCAGGAAAGAAGGTGCTCTCTGCCACTATAATTAGCTGCAGCCCCTTTTCCTTGAGGTACACTTAAAATTGGCAATTGGCAGTTTAATACATCACTAGCTCATTGAGAGTGGTGTTCCAAAATGTGGTAAATATTTAGAGTCCTACTAAGGACACAGTTACTTTCTTAGTAGGAGACTTATATTTTACTCTAAAAATGATATTCCTGAGTGTCCCAGACTTTTGAAACACTTCCAGAATCCTCCTGGAATAGGGTAATAAATCTTTACTGCTGAAAATCCCAGCTGAATACTAAGTCTTTTGATCTTCCTTATAGACGAGAGATGAAGGAAAATGTCCTCCCTGTCAGTAGCTATATGTCAAGTTTCAAAGACTGTGCTGACCTCTTCTAGTAAAGGTAAAACATCTGGAAATGAAGTCACAATTTGAGCCAACATTTGATTCATAGTACAGTGGGCTACCATCCTCCTCTATGGTCCTTTTGATTTTTGGAAGGTCCATTCCTGTGAATGAATGGATTGGTGACACAAAAACTCCTTATGCATCCTTTAATTTTGAGTTTTTGTGTTTGCCATTGTTTATGACCCAATGTTTAGATCTAAAAGAAATGACCAGTGTTGGTAGTTTCCATGTGTTGGGCTAAACAACACGGATATTACTCCATAGAAAAGTGAATCACTGTGAAGGTTTTCTATTCTTCATATGAGCAGTCTTTTTCCAGGAATGTGCACTCCTGTGTGTGTCTGTGTGTGTGTGTGTCTGTGTGTGTGTCTTTGTGTGTGTGGTTTTTAACCATATAAATCATACAGTCATACAGGTTTCTTATTGGAAGTTCATTTATTAACCCTCTAGAGACAACTTATTCTGTCATCCAGGATGTGTTTTCTTTTTTTCTTTATCTATTTTGTTACTAGAAATCAAACTCATGACCTCAAGTTTGCCAGGCAGCCACTATGCCACTGTGCTACATCCCAGGCCCTGTGTATTCATTCTGCAGGATGTCAGCTGTCTCTTGATTCGAACCTCAGTATTGCCACAGACCCTACTTCTGTGGTTGAGTATTCGTACCTACTCTCTGCTATTCTGAAATTCCACTAAAATCTGTAAGAATGCACTTTAGAAGTATTTTAGAAGATCTGACACACCTTTACAGAATGATAAATCATGAGCTATGGAATAATGCAATATATCAATAATCGTCCCACTTCACAGCATTGTATTGCACCAAACATCGTGGCTAAGATACAACATCTTTCCTTGGACATATTCTCCCAGTTGCTACATCTATTTTTTGCATCTAGCCTGCTTATTCACTTACATCTTGTCTATGGTGGTTTATGCTACAATGGCATAATCACATCATTGTGATAGGAAAACAATGAAATTAACCAAGTCTAAAACCATAAAATTGTGGCTATTTACAGAAATTTTGCCAACCACTAGTCTAGAAAAAGTGATGGGAGACAAAGATCATCTTGAGAAGAGCAAGTTTTTCTTCAGGATCACTTGATCCAGCTGAGAACCTTCCAGTGAAGTGTATAGATATTATTTCAGTGAGAATGACTCTGACAGACTTATTGTGTGGGACTAACAATAGAGAAGGAATGAGGAACTTGAGTTCTGGAATTGCCACATTTAAAATACAAATAGCAATGTTGCTTTGTGTTGTGTGTAGAGGTCCCCTCAAAGCCTCATGTGGTCCTAGTTGGGGCTTTTCAGAGATGGCCAGATCTGGTGTTTGATACTGGGATTAAGGGTGTGAGATACTGAGATTAAGGGTATGTGAATCCTAAATTATTCCACTAATTGGTTTGGCATAGTTCGGAGTGTGAGTGCAATCTACCCTGAAGGTGAAGGTGGGATAGCCTAGATAGGCTATAAAGGGAAAGAAAGAAGCTGCTATAGCTGCTTGCTACCTTTTGCCTGCCATGAACCATTTATTCTCTGGGACGCCCCTCTGCCAAGCTACCCTGGCTTGACATCAGCCAACTATGGACTGAAATCTCTGTAAACTAAACCAAGATAGACTTTTCCTCCTATAGATTGGGGTATTGAATATATTGTCTCAGCAAGGAGATAAGCAACTAAAACAAGTGTGAACCTGCAACAAGTTTTCCTGAACCTTTGAAAGATGACTTCATATTGATTCATTGTTAAATAGACTAATTCTGATATAATTTTTAAAAATATTTGCTTGCAGTGTTGTTATACTTCCTAGCCTTATTGTTTTTATTTTTACTTTTGTATGTGTGTTACTGTTGTTTAATTTCCCCCAAAGCCTCATGTGGTCGTAGGTGGGCTTTTCTAGAACAGCTGAGTCTAGCGTTTGTGATTGGTTTATTGCCTAGCACTGGGATGGGTGGTATGAGTGCTGCACCCAACAAGGGGTGGGCAACCCATATATACTATCAGGAAGGAAGGGAGGCATGCTTTCCCCTTTAACTCACTTGTGGCCACTATGAATGGCTGCCCCACAGCCACACCACCCTGCCTTGGAGACAGCTGAGTATGGACTGAAATCTCCAAAAACTGTAAACTAAATAAACTTTTCCTTCCTTAATTTGGGCATCAGTTATTTTGTCCCACCACTGAGAAAAATGTAACAAAGACAGAGTTTTGTAGCAGTGGAGTGGGGTTGTTGCTGTGACTGTACCTGACCATGTGGTTCAAGAACCTTTGGGGATGGTTCATGGTTTGGAAAGATTTGGAGATGTTGCCTGAAGGAAAGCTGGAACACCTTAAAGTGTTCTATATGGGAGATTTTGTTCAGAGCTCAGAAGACCAGAACACCAGTAAAAAGCAGACTTGGGAGGTTTCTGCTGGGGAGCAGAACAGCACTGGTTGTTGGACTCCAGAAGATATGTATTGTGGCTTGACAGAAAGCTTGTCTGCGTTTTGCTTATGCCCAGAGACTTTGCCTGAGACTGAGGTTAAGGGCAATGGATTAATCAATGTGGCAGAAGAAATTCCCAGGCAGTCAAATACTGAGGTGGTGGCATGGCTATTGGTGGAGGCTTTTAGTCAGATTTATATTGCAAATCAAGAACAAAGAGTCCAGCTTGATGATTTAAAACATTGTGAGTTCGGCAAGAAAGGAACCTCCAGTAAAACTGCCAACTGTAAAGATAGAGCTGAGATCTCGATTGCTGAGAAGGAACAGAGAAGTAAAAAAGATGACCTGAGGACATCGTGGGAAGCAGTGGGTCCCCGTGCTCTACAGTCTCAAAACTGCAATGTGAAAGATTTTGGTATGAGGAGAAAGCCACAGAGTGCCGTGTTCCAGAGTGTTGCCCAAGGCCATGCAAGGTGCCAAAATGGCAGTGGCATAGAAAAACCGTTCCTTATAATCAGGTTCACAGTGCTCAGTGATCCAGGCTCTCGACCCCCACAGCCAAGAGAGAGGAGAGCTTGGCTACTGCTCCAGCTGGCAGTGGCTCTTGGTATCATCCATGTGGCACTGGTTGTAGGCTCATGCACGATGCAAGAGTTCTGAGGTTAAGGAAGCTTCCACCCCAATTTGAGAAGACCTGAGAGTGTGCCCCTGAGAAGTCAGTGTGTGAAACTGTGAATGTGAAGCCAAAGGTGCGCTGGAGAGCCCAGAAGTTTGGAAAATCCAGGAGTGTGGATCATCTCAGGAAAGCTGCAAGGGCTGAGCAGAGCAGGCCTAAGAGAGAAACTGTGGGAGCTACAACCACCAGAAGTACCATGGGAGTGGAGTCACTAAAGCCCTTTGGATCTCTTAACACTATTGCTTCAGATGCTGAGCATGGAACTCCAGGATTTAATGTTTGCCTTGCTTGATTCTGAACTGTCTCTGGTCCCATTCCTTTGTATCCCCCATTTGTACCATTTGGCATGGTAATGTTTGCCTTGTGCCATTGAGTGTGGAAGTGTTTAAATTTGTTTTCATTTGTACAGCAGATTACAGCTAAGACTTTGCCTTAGATCTTGGCAGAGACTTGAGACTTGGGCTTTTCAGCAATGCTGAAACTGTTAGGATTTTGGTAACTCTTAGAGATGGACTAAATATCTTTTGCATAAAGAATGTACATGTGACTTTGGGGGGCAGGGGTGGAATGTTGTGATTTGTTTCATTTCCCTCCAAAGCCTCATGTGATCATGGGAGGTGGCCCTTTCTAGGGTGGTTGAGTCTGGCATTTGCGCTTGGTTCATGTCTAGTACTGGGATTGGTGGTGTGAGTGCTGCACCCACCTAGGTGTGGGTAACCTGCATACAATATAAGGGAGGGAAGGGACGGAGGCCTGCTTCTCCCCTTTTGCCCTTTAGCTCTTGTCACTTGTAGCTGCCATTAATGACTGCCCCTGTGCCACACCACCCTGCCTTGGAGCCAGCTGAGTATGGACTGAAACCTCCAAAAACTGTAAGCTAAATAAACCTTTCCTCCCTTCATTTTGGGTATCAATTATTTTGTCTCAACAATGAGAGAAAAGTCACCAAGTCAGTTATGGTGAATTTTTTTATCACCCAACTTGTATTATATTACATTTACCTCTGAATTTATACCTTGCAATGCTACTATCTTCCATGTATATTCATTTGATTCATTTTTATATCTTACACATTAATTTAAAGATAAAATAAAAGTCAAAACGTCATGTTTAAAATTTTTGTCATTTGAATCTTTTAAATTCATTTAAAAATTCAGTATCACCTTATTTCATTTTTATTGATGTATATAAAACTGCATACAATAAACATTACACTCATGTTTCTGTCACTACTATCCAAGTAATAAACATACCCAATAATTTCAAATGTTTTCTTATATTGATATTGGTTGCAATGGTATTCTTGGTTTGTTTCATTTGTGCTATCTTCTGCTTTTTCATTGATTACAGTTAATATCACTCTTTACATTTTATAGCAGCTGTTGGATTTCATATCCCCTTGCTTTTTTGTTTGTTTGTTTTGCTTTGTGGGGGTGATTGAGACAGGCCTTATTTTGTAGTGCATATTGGCCTTGAACTCATGGTGATCTCCCTGCCTCACCTACTGAGTGGTAGGATTACAGGTGTGCACCACCACAACTGGTTGGTTCCCTGCTATTCTTAAGAAGTCATTCATTTGATGATAGCTAACAGAAAACCTGTCTTCTAGCTCTGATGTTTTATGTTCACTTTGGTTCTTTCTCCTGTGAATACATCTAGTAGAATTTTTAATCTTCTGGATATCTGCTTAAATATGTTTTATGGAATTCAGTTCTTTTGTGTTTTGGGCATTCATAATTTCAATGACTTTCTAATTTATATTTTTTTGAGGCAGGGTCTTGCCATATAGTGCAGGTTGGCTTTGAACTCACTTCTGTAGTCCAAGCTGGCCTCAAACTCACAGTGAACCTTCTGACTCAGCCTCCCTAGTGCTGGACTTACAGAGCACGCACCACCATGCTTCGGTTACCATGACTTTCTAACACATCTCTATTTTTTAAATCTGTATCTACTGTAGAGTCACTAAACATTGACTGCATTATGGTCACCATCTCTTAAACTATCTGTGTAATTATTTCTGTTTTGTTTTCTCTAGAGACTTACTCATTTGCTTTGTTACTTTCACTACTACCATTTCAGAAATTTCTGCTGGGTGGCTTTTAATTTCTTCTACCTCACTGACCTCTGGACTTGTTTGTCGGGCACCTATCCCGGCCGGTAGGAAGGCACACAACAGAATCACAAGCGACACAGCAGAAGATTTTATTCAGCTCGGAGCCAGCTGCAGCGGGAGACCTCTACATGCCCACCGCTGGTGGGTCCTATGTGTCCCCGCGGAGGTGCCTCACACACGTCCGCTCCCCGCGGCTCTCAGCGTGCACTCTCGCCGCCCCCTGGGCGGGC
>RJWM01028440.1:0-25772 GCA_004363535.1 Dasyprocta punctata
CTGAGTTTATAATTATTATTGACAATATAATTTCATACATAGAAATATGTTTTTACGTTTATCATAAGAATGTTCTAATCTCAAAACAAAAGGGGAATCCCTCTCACTAATCTCTGCATGCTGGAGAAAGCCAGTGCAGAGCTGAGAGTCCTACGTAACGCGTCTGCAGCTCTCTGGGCTACATCCGAAGTATTTGCCTGTTAGGAAGCTTCTTAGCCACCGCTTTTGATTTCCCATTGATAATTCAGTTGTGCCAGGCCATCAGTCCCTTGCATTATTTTGACATGCACCAGGTGGCGATAAGGAAGCATACAAAAGCTTGTGACTTTCATCTGGTGTGACAATTCACGATTAAAAAAAAAACACCTTTATATCTCAAAATTCAATGACTATGACTATGAAGGAAAACTGATCCTATATAATAACATCAGGTCTAATGAGCATAGACCAAAAGCACCATAGCATGTCAACATAAACATTTGTTAAATGTTTTCATTTGATTTTTTTGGCGTATGTTTCCCTAGAGCACTACATTTTGTCTTTAATGATACTTTGTTTAAAAGTGATTTAAAAGTATGATTGATCCCCAAATTAGACTTTGTTCATATTAAAGTCATCCCTACTTCTAACTACTTTCAAGGTCTCTGTTTCTAAGTTGGTTGCTTGTTTGTGATCGGAAGTCCCTGTGATTTTTCAATCAACTTTCACAATGCCTACCTGTGTGATGAGCATGGTTCTTATTTCTTTCCCTCCTCACTTTAACTTTCAGTTCTTCAAAATAGCAGAAGCACCAGCTATTTTCAACTCCACCTCACAAAGTCAGAGAACTGAGAAAAAGGCAACTATTGTTTTTGGAGCTACCCTGCTCCAGAGGCATTTGCCCTTGGGAACTTGGAGCTACACTAACAAAACCAACAGAGGAAATTTGGAATCTGAAGACATTCTTCCTTAAATTATAGCAGGTAAATCTGGCATGGTGGCACATACTTCTGACCCCAGCAGTCTGAGATTCTGAGGCAGGAGGATGGTAAGTTAGAGCCCAGACTGCACAACTTAACAATTTAAGGGGATCCTATCTCAAAAAAGGAGGAGTGGAGATATAGCTCAGTGTGAAGATCCTGGCTTAAATCCCCAGTATGCCAAAATGACCAAGTAGTCAGTTATGAATTATGAGTGTAATGAAGAAGATCAGCGTGATTAGGGGAGGAATATAAAGGTAAGAGAGTAAAAGGGGAACGCTTTCTCAGCAGTGCTTGTTCTCATGCTTGTTTTCTGTTCACTGAGCACTGTGACAGTTGAGGTATATCAAGAGATGCAGGGGAGGGGTGGGAGTGGGGTTAAAATAAGAATTAAGAAATGTCATATACATATATCAACTCCCCATGATGAATATAATCATCGTGTACTACAAATATGATAAATAAATTAATGAATAAGCAAATAAATAAATAAATGCATGTCTAGTTCTTCACCCTCACCTGAATATGTTAAAAATATTGGTGACTCAGCTCCATCTTCTTATATTATGATTTAGTAGTTGTAGAATGAGGTCAGCAAATTGTTGTGTCATTTGTTTTATTTCTTCTCCACATGACTTTTTGGGAAGACATGTCTATGCTGAGAACCAAACAACTTAAACCAGTGATTTAACCATGATAGGAAGGGAAGGACTTCAATCTCAATGCCTACTCCTCAATCATGGTAGGAGTACTTGGAAGGCAAACTCTGCTCAGCTCAGCGAAAGCAAAAGGAAAATATTTCTTTCCCACTGGTTTGACTCATTATTAAATATACCTTTTATATTATAAATTATAAATTTATAAATGTATAATATGAATCTGTGCTATTTTATGAGAGTTGTCAGAAAAACATAGAAAACCTACTTCTTTCCTAAAATATACATATATATATATATATATATATATATAGAGAGAGAGAGAGAGAGAGAGAGAGAGAGAGAGATAGACAGAGATAATAATATATACATAGGAAAAGTCCACAAATATGCAAAAGAACCTTCATGTTTATTTATTATCTTAGAAAATTAGAACTGGAATAGACCATAAAGAACACTTACATTCATATTTTTCAAGCTGCAGTCATGATCTAATAGAGTGTTATAAAATCAATTTACAGAATTGCAGCTAGGACTTTTTAAATACTAGAAAAAATATAGGATGGAATAGAATAGATTGAAAGATAATATATCAGTCCATCCCATGTGGGAAGGATTTTTTGTGACATTTTGTAGAACTTCATCATGATAGATTGCCACGAAAAATCTCTTTATTTATTTTTTAAGCAGCGGCCATCAAATTGTGTGAAAGTCACTGGTAAAGAGTTCTTTCCCTTAACAGAGGGAACAAATGGGTCCTAGAGAACTGAAGGAAATTTCTCTCATTCACAAAGCTAGATTGTGGAAAAGACTGGATCAAAATCAGACTTCCTGCTTAGTCTCTTTTTTGAGTTTCTTTTTGGGTTTTACAAGGCAATGTGAAACACAGAACTCTTTGGAGAAGCCAATGAGGATGACATTTCTTTTGTACACATATCAAGTAAAAGACTTCAAGTTTAAGAAAGTTAAAATACAGGGAAGACAGAATTCCAAGCTGTAGCTTTAATGTAAGAATACTAGATTCTGCTACTTTTGGAAGACATTTGACTATTTTCCATCCAGAAATCATTATTTTAGAAAGATCATATTGGGCTAAAATGCAAAAATGGTTTGACATACACACTGGAATAAGGAAGAATAGAAATGTGGCTAATGGAATCAAGCTGATGAGTGATACATTTTAGTCAGTGACAATGATAATGCAGGAGATAAAGAATATGGGAGGCCCATTAGATGTGCAATAGATTGGACTCAGTAAGGAACAGCCTGCAAAATAATGGTTTTCAAAGTAAACTTAGACATTTACTTAACGATTCCTTGAGATCTTTGTTAGAATTAATAGAATTAATATTCTTAGATCTTTCTCTGATTGTACTTTTTTAGGTTGGGCAAATTTAGAAACCATTTTAACATATCCTGGTTATTCTTATGTTCTGAGAAGCCCTGAAGTCAGAAGTGAAAAAGACTGAACATCAACAAAACTCAAAATATTTCTAATTTAATTTTGTTAGCATGCCTATTAGAAATGTACAGTTCCAACAATGATGGTGGCAGTGGTAGTTGTGTGTTGGGAGAGGGCCATGATTGATCTGGTATATCGACTTCCTTCCTACTTAACAGAAGCCAAAAATTGCCTTCTGCTGTGTCTTTAATTGCTTTTATTCATTTATTCACTCAACCCATCACTCAACCTTGAATGCTTCCTATATGCTGGTACCTTTTTGAGCTCTGGGAATGCAAAGGTAAGTAGAGGCTTATATTGGAAACATAAGTCAATTAGCTATCATGCCAACTTCCCTCACAGCTTAACAGCTTCTCCCTTACCCTTAGAAAGTGCAGGTCTTTTTTCCCTGTGACAAATACTCATTCTCAAGTGAAGCTGAATGGGACAGCAATGGCCAACTGTCCAAAGGCCAGGCCATCATTTGAATAAGTGCTGTCCTTTAGAATTTAAAGTGACTGAATGGTTATAGTCAGTAAATCACTGCATGTGAGTATATATGAATTATGAGTTTATATTACAGTGATAATCTCTCTAGTAAAGTTCTTCAGATCTTAACTTTCAGGTTACTTCCAAAAGAATAGCCCTTGCTTGTCTCCTAGGAAAGTTAGGCCCCTTCTGATATTTTTATTTTCTCATGTTGTTATGGCTTATATCTAGATGTTCTCCCCAAAGCCTCATGAAGTCATGGTGGGGCTTTACAAAGCTGGCTAGATCAAGAGTTTGTGATGCTGAGATCAAGGATGCACTGGTAGGATTAAGGGTATCAGTGCTATCTGCTCTAAGAATGGGTGTTCTAGATAAGACATAGGAGATAAAAAGGGGCTGGTTGCTTATTGCTTGCTGCTTGCTGCTTTGCTGACTTCTGTCTTCTGCTTGCCATAAACTGGTCTCCTCTGCAATGCTCCTCTGCCACACTGCTCTGCATTGGAGCCACTCAACAATGCACTGAAACCTCCATAAACTGTGAGCTAAATAAGCCTTTTCTCCTTTAACTCAGGGTGCTAAGTATTTTGTCTCAGAAATGAGATAAGTAACTAGGACACATGTGATATATTTTGACCTTATTTCCTTCATAAGAATTGTAATTAAATACTGTAGGTGTGATAATTGGTTATAGTGGTTCATCCCAACTGGAGTACAAGTTTCACAAAGGCAGGATTGTGCTTATACTGCTTATTGATCACTACGCTTTTCAATATAAATACATCATTTGATCACAAAATTCACTTGTATTCCCTTCATATTTAACCACTTCCCAGGTCAATTATTTAAATACAAAGTCTTAGTTACTTTTCTCATTGCTGAGACAAAATGCCTGATACCCAAATTTAAAGGGGGGAAAGGTTTATTTAGCTCATTGTTTGTAGAGGTTTCAGTACATAATTGACTGGCTCCAAGGCAGAGTGACTTGGCAGAGGGACATCATTTCATGGTGGTGAAAGACAGCAAAAACAACAGGAGAGAGTGAAGACAACCCTCTTTCTGTCCCTTTTATTGTATGCAGGCTACCTACTCTAGAGCAGGTGTAGCGCTTGTACCCTTAATACTAGCATTGAATCATGAATCAATCACAAACTCTAGAGTCAGTCACCTTGGAAAATCCCACTCACTACAACTTCATGAAGCTTTGGGAGAGGCATCTAGACACAAACCATGACATACGAATCACCACAAATTACACTTTTTGATAATTTTTAAAAAGATAATTAACAAGAAATATAAAAAGCAATTTTATCAAATTTATTCAATACAAGAATCAGCTGGTTGAAATGATACTTGATCGAGTGAATCCTTAGGATACTCACTTCATCAATAAATGTGCTGCCCAAATCGCACTTAGGGTAAACTGTTAAGTGGTTAATTTCAAGTGGATTCAAATAAGTTTTACTTTTAAGATTTTCTTAAACAACAATGGAATTATTCTAGTCTTGTAATACTTCTAGCACCCACTATGATGAAAAACCATGCATCATTCACTTTTCTGGAACAAAATATCCAACATCTGCAATTTAAAGGATGGGATGTTTATTTTGGCTTATGGCTTACAAGGGTTTAGTCCATGCTTAGTGGTTTCAGGTGGAAATAGCTTGGGATAAAGTCATGGGGAAGAAAAAGTGCTCACCTTTTGACAGCTGGGAGGTAGATAGAAAGGGGAGGAGTCAGAGACAGAACATATCTAAGACGTGTGCCCAATGATCCACCTCTGCCAACCAGGTTTTACCTCTGAGCACATAAGATTTTAGTGGAAATTTTAGGTCTAAACCATAACAGACCAGATAACAGAAAATATTTGTCATTATCATTGTCATTTTAATATTTTTATCTTCTGATTTATTTGATCAGAAAAATTAAGACAAGGATCCCTGAGGGCCAAGTTAAGTGCATTGTGAAAAGTTGCCTATTTCAAGCACTTAATTAATATTTCTTTTCTACTTGAAGAAACAGAAGTTGTCTTTAATTATTCACTCCCAGTATTTCCTACAACTCTTAGTAGTTCCTTTCAGCTTTACCCTAAAAACCTACCTTACAGTGAAACTCCTACTTTTCCAGTTCAAGTCATAGTCATCTTTCCACTGAACCACTGCAATAGCTGTGGTTAGCTGACTTCCCTTTTTCTGCTACCCTTCCCAGTGAGAGAGTATTGTTTAGGATATATGAATAAGAGTTTGCCACATTGCCACTTAGAACTTTCCAAGTGATTCCTGAAGGCACTTAGAATCAACTCTGAACTCTCTCTACATCTGTACACATTGAGTCCATTCCTATTTTCCTGACTCTGAGTCATCTCTCTCAATCATTCACAGTCCTTTTGCAACAGTGAATTTCTGGAGTCCCTGGCCATACTGAGTTCACTTCTACGTTAGGGTTTCATTAGCTTAGCTTCTGTTTCTACCTCTTCACATGCATGGTTCTCACTTTGAATGCTGTCTTCTCTGAGAGACTTCTCGCCAGGGATCACAGAGAAGAGTTTAAGAATCAGTTTCTATGAGGCATTTGTGCAATGAAGAAGACCACAGAAATAGTGACAATAATCTCTTGTTTTTGTTGACATGTGGTATATGCAAGGAAAAATATGTTTTTCATAACATAAAGAGTTTTATGGTGGGTACAATTATTTTATAACCTCTGCGCTGTGCTGTATTTGTTTTATTTTGGGGGCCTTAGGCCTTCATATTTTTGCTTCCTTAAAGGCAGCCACCTCATATTATTTCCAAATAAACCCACTATTCTGCCAAATTGGAGTAATTTTCTACTTTCTACTTGCCTGTAAGTGGCAAATTGTCACTTTTATTACAGTGCTCTTTTGTGTCAGAAAAGACATAAAACATACACTTAAATTATGGTAGACTGAAACAACCCAGGTGGGTGTTATGCTCAGATTTGACTGGATGGCAGTGGCTAGGCATATTTGTTCTTTGTGTTTCTGAAGGAGAGGAGCCCACGCTCTGGGAATCCAGATTCTTTTCTCCATCCTTTTGTGGTTACATGGAGGCTGGTGAATGGTCACTAAGTGTGTTAACCCTGGCCTGCTTCACATAGGCTGTCTCTGGAAAAAGCATTAAAGAAATGATTTCCTGGAGTTTTGCTATCATTTTTCTGCATTTACAGTCCCTTTCCCACCGTTACTTTTATATTTCCATGTCCTCTTTATTCTTGTGTAAGAGAAGAGTGCTGAATAAACTCAATCAAAAGAAGGCATTATATGTTTCACATTCATACCTTTCCATAAATGATGCTTGATGAAAATGGTGGGATAAAAACTTTTAATGGCTTAGGATTGGATTACTAATGGAGCATTTGTGTAAAGGTTAGTATTTTAAGCAGAAAGCTTCCTGGTATCTTCCAGATCATGTCATAGAGTTTTGCTTTATATTACCAACATTGTCATGGTTTAAAGCTAGCCCTTTTTCGAGTTCAGTAATTGTGTTAAAGTTGAAGCGAAGACCATAGTTACCCTTTTTGAGCATGTCATTTTTACACCCTTTGAAAGCAGAGTTTATCAGAGGCAAGAAGGAAGGCTCTGCCGTGATGGCACATGCAGGCTAGTTTTTTCTTGCCCTTTGTTTTTAAGGGAGTTATAAATTATGAAGTGTTACTGTTCAACAGAAGTCAGAGTGAGCACAGGGAATATCAGGAGAATAAAAACAGTAAAACCCACAATGACACCAGGAGAATAAAACAATCAGATTTCTACTATTCCCAATTTGAAAAGACACTAGTAAACTTGAAACTCTTGGAAACTTCACAGGAGCTATAACTAAGAAGTGATTTTCTCTGAGGTGATTTGTGTCCTCTATACCACCCAGAAAGTCATGTAACTTTGTGCTTCTCCTCCAATCCTGGGGAAAAAAATGCAGTTTCACATGTGTGATACCACCAAGCTGGTGCAATATTGCATCATCCAATATTGCTGGTCCAATATGGCTGGTCCGTGTTGTATTATTGAAATCCTAAGACGCTATTACTCAGAAAGGCGCAAAGTATGCCTTTTAATGAATCAAAACCACAGAGAGAAGTGTCCCTTCACAGGTGTTCCGCATCCTCCATCATACTGTGTCCAGGTTCCTTTTCATAATTAGAAGTGTGAAAAGAAAATCCAGCCTGCCCAAATTGCCAGGAATGTTTTATAAAACAGTAAAGGTCTGCTCTCGTATATCTTCAGTTGACAGACAATAAAAGAGAAAATTGGTGTACTAAAAAATGATAGTAGAGCTTTGGAGACAGAAATGGTGGGAGTATGTTTGTTAAATAGTTATTTTGGCTCTAATCTTCCTGGAGGACAAAGAGGGTAGAGAGAATCTTATTGTTTTTTTTTTTCCTTCTTCTCTAAGATCGCATATGAAAGCCCATACCAAAACAGAACACAAAAACAAATTCCATGTTAAGTGATGGCCATAATCTTGTAAGAGACACAAGGAGGCTGTCAGCACCACAAAACTGGGGCAGTCAGGTTTTTGCTGCTTCTTACTGTCGCTGGGGCTCTGCACTCACTGTTCTTCCTGCTCTCTCCACTCGTTTAGGTGGTTTAGTCCTTGCTGCCTGCTGGTCTTGTTCAGATGTCCCTGTCCAGGTAAGCCATCTGTATATACTAGGAATATAAAAAACAAGTAGCCTCCCTTTCCATCATCTGCTTCTCTCTTTATTGCATTTTTGTGTTGCTTTATTGTATTTATCACCTGCAGACTCTGGATTTAACTTGGTTAATCTTCCGTCCTACTCTGCTAGAATTTAAGCTTCATGACAAGGGACTTTGCTACTTTTCTTGTTATATCCAGAAAGCATGCAACAGTATCTGATACATCATAGGCCTTGTGGAACGTTTGTGGAGTAGAAAAGATAAGTTCAAACAATTATTGATTGCTATCTAAAACTGATGTCTCCATTTTTTACTGAATTTGCTGTTTATTCTTTTCTTTGTGATTTGAGGCATAGTCTTGAAAGTCATTTTATAGCATTTTGAATAGTTTATGCCAGCCAAACTGGACTACTATACTTACTGATTCTAAATATACTCTGCAATGTAGTGTGAAAACAACTGATTTTAAGTTTAGGCAAATGCTAGTCTAGGTGAGACTTGCTTTGTGTGCATAAAATAGACCAACTCACAGTCATGTAACACTGTATAAGGCGTCAGTGTGTTTTGTGAATACACGATTATGTTCTTGGTGCTTGTGTTGAAACAGTCTAGGAAAATGCTGCAACTTCCAATGATTTGGTGGGCAGGGCTCCAGTCTCTAGAGAAGGTGCTGCCTCAATTAGTCTTTGATGTTATCCATATGTTTAAAGCTACAATAGGAAGGGAACAAGAAGTCATTTGTCTGCTCTTATATTCATCTACATGTCACAGTAGACCTGATTCCTGGCACAGCTCCTCAAGATGCGCAGATCTGGCAATTTCCTATGGCTACCTGAAGAACCAAGTCAAAAGAGGCTTATTACCCTGAGACTTCAAATGTGAGGAGCAAGCTCTATCTTCTCACATTCTAAGAGCTGTTCATTTTCCTCTACCAATTTACCTATAAGCCCAAGACTTACAGACACTATCTAAAACTGAGCCTCTACCACCCTGCTGCCACCAACTTGATGGTGCTCCTGGGGTTCTTACCTTGTTCCTGCCTGTCCAGAAGCATTTCATTCTGCACATAAGAATCCCACACTGATTCTTCTCCAGTCATGGCTTTCTCAAAGTCTGTGTGAATTCTGCCTTAGTATAACTGTTGGTGAGAATATCACCATCTTGTTGCTCCCCATAACTCATCCCAGGTAGATCAAGATGAAAAACTCCACTATCTGTACTTTTCTAGGATATTGTGGGTTGGATTGACCCAGAATCTGGAGAAAGAGCTGGTCTTGTTAGAAGGATGACAATTTTGGTTTGGAAATCTTGAATGTTAAGATCTCTTTCCATTCTACTCACCCTTCCTGGGAAGTGTCATTCGGCCTTTGATTCTGTTTCCCACTTGCATCTGACCTGGCCGGGCACCACAATCACCAGGAAAGGGTCAGGCAAAGGTCCTGAGTGATTCTAATGAACATCCAGGGAAGGCTGTTCAGTATTCTGGGAATGTTGTCCAATGTGAGGACTATACCAACATTGCTTTTCCTGGCCAACATTTCTCTACTGAGCTTTAGTACGCTTTTAAAATTGTTTTAGTGTATCCATTTGCTTAAAATAACAATGAATATTTTTAGGCAACGTTTATATATTAATCCCTGTCTTAGGAACTTCTCATGTATGAATACATTTACGACTCTCAGTATCTCTATGGCATAACACTATTCTAATCTCCTCCTTTTATATAGAAAATCTTCTTTTTAAACCACCATTATACATTGTTTCTTCTTTCCAAATGTTACAAAAGTGCAGCTGAACACAGTACATTCAACTAGCATTAGTTTCTGTATTTTTTTCATCCTCTAGCAAATTTTATCCTCTGTTTATATCCTTCACCCTGATGAATGGCACCAGGTCTGCACATTTTACTTGATTAGAATGCTGGGAATTGTCACCAACTGTTTCATTCTCTCTGTTTTCATAACTAATTTGATTACTTGTAAAGTCTATGTCCACAGTACATCTTGTAGAATGTTCTTTTCCCTCTTCTCCTACCTTTGCCATAATTTAGGTCATGGTTGCTGTTTGTTTTGTTTTCCTAAGTCACTGCAGGATCCTCCAATCCTCTTCAGTCAATATACTGTTGTTCAGGAATTATTTCCAAAGTCCCCACCAGTCCCATTATTGTACTACTTAATGGGCTTCCGCTAGTTCTGCTGGCCTTCGTGATAGAATCCTAACTTTTCAACATTGCTCAATATTCTTTAGGATCTGTAGTTCCAGATTTTTACATTTCTCTCTCACTCTATTCCTAACTGCTACCATCCTCATACAATCTGTTATACAACTATTAACTTCTTCATCATAGTACTTCTGTAACCTAAGTATTGTAAGATAAAACCTGGTCATCCACCTGAGAGATTTCATGTCTAGCTCTGTTCTGTCTAGAGTCACTTCTAAATAATATTCTCATCACTGAATATCAAATATCACCTTGATCTTGTTGAAGGTAAGTGTAAGACAGAAGTATACCTTCCAGGAGCTAATTTCTGACAGGTTTACTCCTGTGTATTCTCCCAGAACTTGCTGCGTACTCCTGCAGAAAATCTGTCACACTAAAGCCACATCCTCTATGAGACAAACTTATGAAGGCAGAAACTCCTCAGTGGTTCTGCACCTAGAAAATGGAGTAGTTTCATGTCATCCACGTTGCAAATGTTTGGGTTAAGCAAAAGTATATATACTAGGTGTCTATTAATGCAAACCTTCTCAGAGGTACTACGAAGGGAATGTGAGAACACAATCTAAGAGCTTGCTTTCAGAGTATCAAAGTCTATTTTGTTCTACAGAACAGGAATGAATAAGTAACTAGTAAAGTTACTGAGGACAGGCTTAGCCAATGATACTCAAATTCTTGATGGTGAAGAGTACTTCATTAAAATTAAGTATATATTTCAAAGTTCTCAAAGAGATAATTCTGAGTTCAATTTGATTCTGAGTTTAGTCTAATCTTATGTGTTATGAAACAGGAAAGGTTGATTCACTTGTGAGGATGTTCCATTACTCTCAAGCTTCTTGCATACCATAAAATGAACTATCTAGTCTTTTGTGTGTAAAATAAAGAGCAATCAAGGAAGCACTGGCAATTATAGCCATTACAGGAGTCATGTGTAATAGGTACTATGGGCTTCTGGGTAGGTAGAAGAAATAGCCAGAGGATTCAGTCTTACCCACTGACCTCAAGGAGATTTTATAAAGTATCCTCAAAAATCTCAGTAGAATTTATGTTAGAAGTGAAATATACATGAACTATTCAATTTAGCTAATTTTGTTTATTTAGCAAAAATGTCGTTACAGAATTGCAAGTCAGGAGTGGTGGTGCATGCCTGTAATTCCAGTACTTGGGAGGCTGAGGCAGGCAGATAACTGCAAGTTCAAGGCTAGCCTGGGCTACATAGCAAGACTCTGTCTCAAAAACAAAAACAAGATTGTAAAAATAAAAAAAGACATTGAACTCTACCATTTTTATTTTGCACAAAACTGACAGGCTAAACAATAGCATCATAGTATTTTTGTTAATATGTTATGAGTAGCTTTGTCTATTTGCAGTGTTCAGGTATAATTATAATCTACCGATTTGCTTTCTTCAGCATACCATTAACCAAATTACTTAAAGTGTGGTGATGGTCAAATTTTACACAACAGTTCTGGCTCCTGTAAAGCAATATTGAGAAAGTTAAATAACTTCATGAATGGGAAATAATGTCTGAAACTGAAGAATTGCTCCTCAGATTCTTTTGATTTGGGACATATGTCAACATTAAGAACATATGTTAAAATAATTGCTTTCCTGCAAATGCTCTTATTGGATATGTTTCACAGAACATCCAAATATACCGGATGTTTGTAAAAATATTCCCTGGATTCATTTAAAGCCACCTGGCCAGGTTCTGTGCGTGATCATTTTACACAGTGCTACAGAATTCTATGAATTGTTAATGCATGTGTTCTGCATTTGCAAACATTTCTATTTTTTTTTAGGGGGAAAATTTCTGTTCTTTGTGTCTTTCCAGAACCTTTGACTACATTTCATGTCTAGTGCTCTTCTGTCCAGAGCCACTTCTAAATAATATTCTCATCTTTGAATCTCACCTTGATCTTGTTGAAGGTAAATTTAAAATAGAAGTATATCTTCTAGGAACTAATTTCTGACAGATACTTGGAGAGCAAGAAAACCGTTTCTCCTGTGCCTAATAGAAGGGAGATTTGCATACAGGTTGTGAAGATTTTTATAGCACTTCACTAGAAATCCAAAAATTCATATAAAACAAGTTGACTAGCCTGAAAAAGTCTCAAGAAATATAGCATGTGCTGTTTACATTTGAAATCTGAGGGAGGTCAGGTTAAGCAGTGTCAGGATTCTAGTGCCGTGTTACAGCACATGTCCATGAGGTGGGTGGCCAGGGGCAAATCCTAGCTGGGCTGCTTGTTGATTGCGTGATCCTATGCAGTTGCCTCCCAGATAACTGCTTTTTTTAATCTTTAAAGACAGCATTACCCCATTTTACAGATACTGTTGGTATAATTTTGACGATTTAGTTAATATTTATAAACAACCTAGATGAGTGCTTAGCATGAGCAGACAGTGATTGCTTTGTAAAAAAAACAACGCATCTGAAATCCTATTTATTATAAAAATAAATCTGAGGTCCCATTTTATGGGGCTTCAATTTATAGATATGAAAATACATTTATCCATTTTCCAGTGTATTACTTTCTGATAAGTTTCTTTTACTCTTAGAAGGACAATAAAACTTCAAATAATCTAAGTGGAGATTGTGTCCTAGTCCAATTTTTTCCATACTTTTTATTAATATATATTTGGGATATATAATAAATACATTAATTTTTTTTAGCCACTTGACATAGGATAGACCAGTATAACAAATTACTTGCCTGACATGTATGAAGGAAACTGAGTGTGCCTCACTATTAAGAGTAAGAACTTTTTCAAAATTCTTATTTGGTATGTAGAATCTCACATGACCTCTTTCTGGATTGTTTCTTTCAGACAACTCAAATTAGACCAAAATGTTTGTTGTTTTAATCTGAATAAATGTAAATGATCTTTTATTTCTGAGTTGAACTGGAGTGTTTCCATATTAAAATAACTGAAGAAAGTGGAATTACAAGGATGAGAATTCATTTAGGTCATAAAATTAATTTTAGACTGAAGGGTAATTTCAAATTCAAAGAATACAGTATTTAAATGTAAATTCTGCCTTTATAAAATGAATTCCTGGACTTATTCTCAGGTGGGACACATCTTAATTGGGGCCCTGTTTTACTGTACAAAAAGGAAAACCTTTAACTTCTCATACTGACATGTTCTTTAGCAATACTCATGTGACCTTCCCCTTTAACAAGGGGAAGATTTGAAGATGATTCTCAAGAGTTTGGATTGTGAAACTGGATGACTCCTGATGCCATTTATTAAGAACAGGCAAAAGAGAGAAGAACCAGACTGCTGGAGAAATGTGATGAGATCAACATCAGATTTACAGCAACTGAGGTGCTTATATCCTGTGTGATTGGAGATATTAAATAGGCACCTCAGTAGAAAAGTGTTACTGTGAGAAGATATGGACCAGTGTTATGGTTTGGATCTGAAATGTCCTCCAAAAGTTTACAAGTTTAAAACTTACTCAATGTTTCAGAGGTGGGATCTTTAGGTAGTGATTGGGTAAGCATGTTCTACCATGATAAAATGATTAATCCAATGATGTTTTCACAATTTAATGGACTACTGGGTGGTTGTCTTGGTTACTTTTGTCTCTTTGCTGGGACCAAAACACCTGATACCCAAAATGAAGGAAGGACAGGTTTATGTAGCTCACTGTTTGTGGGGGTTTCCGTCCATAAACAGTTGGATCCAAGGCAGGGTGGCATGGCACCAGGGCAACACTTCAAGGCAGCATCCAGCAAAAGAAGCCAGAGCAAAAGGGATGGGGGGAGAACAAGCCTCTCTTCCTACCTTATATCGTAAACAGGCTGCCCACACCCAGGGCAGGTGTAGCTCTCACACCACCTCTGTGCCCTCCTCTTGCACAGGCTAAGGATATTTACAAAGTAACAACCCTGGCTCCCTGCTGAGTCTCTTAGTTAAATTTCTAAACTTCTCAAGTTGACACAATTTATCAACCATAACAGAGGTAATAGAAATTTTTGCAGGTGGGGATCAGTTGAAAGAAGTAGTTCATTGAGAGTATACCTTTGTTTTGGTTCTACTCCTTCTCAGTAGCGTTAGTCCGTCATACCATGAAACTTCTGAAACCATGAGTAAAAATAAACCTTTTTTCTTCAAGTTGATTTCTCTCATGTACTTTCTCACAGTGATAGAAAGGTAACTAATACAGTTAGTGAGACAGACTACTACTCATCCATCCACAGTTGGCACTCCAAACCATGTGTGTGGATAAGTCTGTCCAAGGGTTTTGTATAGAAGGACTAGAAAAGAAAATGTAGGAGGAATACAAGCCCTTGGGATGAATAGATGAGGGGACTTAAAAAGGTCTGGTTAGAGATGTAGTTAGTGTATTGTTGCAGAAATCAAAGGTGTCCAAAATGATAGAAGGGTCATCATTTTTTAATATATCTTTACATTATTAAAAATAGAATACAATGTATGATCTAAAAAGTTACCATTGAGTAAGAAAATAATAACCTAAAACAAAGATTAACATTAAATTAATTACAATTTTAAACAATTTTTACTTTCTGGACAGACATATTGTGGGAAAGAACAAGTAGTTTAACATCAGTGAAGATAGTTCATGAATTTAGAGAACCACAATTTGAATATTTGCAACAATATATTCCTTTTATAGATAGAATGTGAAGGCCTTTTGTAGACAGAAAGGGAAAATTAAGCACCTTGCCAGAAGTTACAAACAGTAAAGGGAAGAGCTATGCAAGGGTTAAGGATTCTTATCTCCCAATACTTGTTTGGAAAAAAAAAATCAGTACAGCAAAAATAAAATAGTTTATAATAATGAGAGTTCATTAACATGACTCAGACAGTAATGATGACAAGAAATGCATAAGAAAAATCAATTGCCTCAGAAAGTGAAATAATAAGCAACTCACAAATCCTTAGCAGAAAGAGGAAAGAAATTTGTTACCTGTCTGGGAATGATTGAAGTATTGTAAGGTCTGTCTAGAGATTGAATGATGACCTTATATTCCATTTTTGTCATGGTGAGAGGTCCCTGACACACAAAATCACAGTTATCAAGGTTTGTGCTTGATTATCTTTCTGAACATCGCTCATAGTATCAGTTTCACTCAAAGGGATGTAAGCAGATGCAAGCTTCCTATGTGATCTATTATTATAATTTAAAATGGAAAACACTTAGAAGCAAGATAACAAAAGAAACACAACCACCTAAATACACATTGGTTTATTGTCAGCATTTCGTATGAGAAAAATTTCCTTTGGAAGGTAGTGATTATATGAAAGATCACAGAAATAGAATTTTAGATTTGTGAAATTGAAGGGGACTCTACTGCTTTTCCAAAGCAACAGTAAAATTTACAGTATCATCTCAGGAAGTAAATTTCATTGAAAATAATATCCATCTAGACATAAAACAGGAAACATTGTGATTTTAAGTAAACATCTTGAAAATGCATTCCACAACCTATTATAGCATAATGTGTGTGTGTACATGTGTGTGTGTGGTGTACATGTATGCCCCAATTCCATAAGAATATTATACATTAAACATCTTGAGATTTAATCCTCTATGTTTATGGAGTACTGCATATAAATATGTGGACTTTTAAGTTTTTTGATAGTGCAACCCATTAGTGAGACCAAGGAAACTATTCTCTAAGGACTTTAGCACTCAGGCTAATGCTCAGTTGGCTTCCATTTTGCCTATGGGAGGGGCTGGTTCATTTAAGTTTATATCTCACATTATGCTTTGGAGACTGAAACTTTCTGGAATATATGTAAAGCAAGATTCAAAAAAATATGAACCCCAGGATAAATATGGCCTGTTGCCTACAATAAAGTTCTAGTGGAATTTGCAACATCATTTATGACTTGTTTGTGACTGCTCCATGCAATGATGCTGGAGTATGATAGTTGCAAAGGAGAAAATAGTATGAAATATTTGCTATTTTGTATTCTACAGAAAAAAATCTATAGATATCTATCCATAAAGAAAAATATTCAAGTTTAGTGAGATGAAAATTTTGAGGTTGATCTTTGATATTTACCCTACTTAACCACACCAAAATATGCATCACAACTTTTCTCTCACAAGGGAATATTTGGAAATGTTTAAGAACACTGAATGATAGCAATTTTATTGATTTTGTTTGACTTTCATTGAATCAATCTATCACCCATTTAACTGCATGTGTCTCACTAACATGATATTATCACACCAGGTATAATTAGCATAATGAATAATGCTAAATGCATCTATGATATTAACTGAAACAGAAGAGATCTCTGCAGATTATAGTACAACAGAGATGATAAAAATATAAGTAAGTCTGAAATAAGACAAAGTGCATGTACTGCTATTCTTGCAGATGAAGTTTTGCTCCTGCAGATGAAGGTCATAGTCACCTTTGTTTTTATTAATTGTAAATGACAAAGCATTCACTAGCTCCAGAGCTAGTGTAAATCCATAAGAAGTACAAAGTGCTCCAACAGTTTGCAAGGATATCATATTTGCAATGGAGGCTGAGATTACTCTGAGAAAGTGTATGATTCTCTACTGTCAGCTCCAAGATCTATTAAGCCCCTGCATCAGCTAAAGCAGTTGAAGTTTATAGGTAGACAATACAGGTTAGCACTGTCATCTCTTTATATTTGGCATTAGTATTTGGAAATTCTCCACCTATGCATTTTATGTTCTTTCTATATTTTTGATTTGAGGAGAAGCTGTCATTCTTAGACATTATTACAATAATAACACACACACACACACACACACACACACACACACACACACACCACAGGGACCCATAGAGGGATTTTAGCAGTAACGCACTGATTTGTGATATTTTCAAACCTTTGAATGATCCTTCAGATGCACTGGCCCTAGTGGAAATTGAAGTACTTGCAACACTCCAAACACATCTGCCTTTCAAAATTCCTTAGTCTAACTCATCAACAAATGTGGCATTTTGAGTCTCTGGAAAGTAGCATCAACTCAGAGTCAACAGTCAGTCATTACTCATGGAGATGGCATGTACTGTATTTTGGTGTGCTTTGTGATGTATGTAACGGGAATCACCCACTCCTGGTAGTTGTCAGTTTTTCTAGGAGGGCTGGAAAAATATACAGTGTCATGGCACCAGGCCCCAGTGTGACTCTCTCAATCTTCCTCCCATTTTTAAACTCACATTTTTTCTGTGCCATAAGAACATAATGCTTTGTTATTTCATATAGATTGAGAATTTGATTTAAATCACTGTTATTTTGCTTGAACATTCAGAGTTTCTCTTATGTACTTTTGAGAACCACTCTTTCTAAAATAGAACACTTCTGTATTAAAAAGTTGTTATTTTTAAAGCATAAAACAATGTCTATAGTCCTTATGGTATTTCACGTGCTTTATGGACCTTTTAAGAAATTCTGCTTCATCAAAGAGGTATAACATAAAAACACAAATTATGTGTTTACTCTGGAATCATCTCTGTACCACTACTGTTCAATCCAGCCCATCTTGTCTGTAAATTTCTACTTCATTATCTAGTTTGTAGGCTTTCCTGAAGATTAGTTTACTGTTCACTTTTTCACTGAAATATGCCCTCAGTACTGTGATGCATACAAATCTATCTACCAGTATGCATGATTATCTATCATCCATTTTCTTTCCTTTCTTCTTGTCTCTCATTCTATTTGCATGCCTGTGCATAAATATGAATTACATCTGATTATAAATACGTCAGTATTCTTATTTTTTCTTGCACTGGGCTGTGTGAGTCGAAAGCCTTGTACACTACCTATCTGTTTTTTTTTTTTGTTTGTTTGTTTTGTTTTTTTCTTTTTTTGAGGCACCGGGGATTGAACTCACAGCCTCGCGCCTGCCAGGGCAAGCGCTTAAGGCACTGAGCCAAACTCCCGGCCCTGGTCTTTTGAGGCAGGGTCGCACTATGTAGCTCAGGCCGGCCTTGCACTCGCGTTGTAGCCCAAGCGGGCCTGGAACTCACAACACTCCACCTACCTCAGCCTCCCGAGTGCTGGGATTAAAGGCGTGCACCACCACGCCCGGCTTACACTACCTATCTGTGAGGTGTCTGTTCTTTCTTACAAAAATGACAAGTTTCATAAAATGAAAGTGGTCCCTTTCCTGGAATGCTTTGGCATTATATTAAGTTCCTTTACTACACAGCAACCCAGGAAACCATTGCAAATTAATTGTAGCACTCATGTGAAGCTAATTTCCTATTCCTGATTGTTAAACTTAAAACTCAAGAAGGACAGGGAGCATTTCTTAAATCTCTTTTTAGCCTGTGCTTAGTGTAATTCTTGCACATCATATGTATTTTTTTGTTATGAGGGTGTTGATTATGATTTAAATTTGCTCAAAGCTAAAAGTTCCTATACAATTTTTTTTTTGGTACAGGGAATCGAACTCAAGACCTCATTCTTGTCAGGCAACTGCTATGCTGCTGAGCTATATCCCTGGCCCTCTTATATAATTCTAGCAAAATTTTTCAGGTTAATTATCCTCCAAAGGTAGATGCAATTTTTTTCTGTTTTAAATTGACTGCTTTATTTTTCTACATCTGCTTTTTGTGATATATCTCAAAGTGGAAATCACAACTTTCTTTAATTAGCTCCTTGCCCTAAAATCATAATACAGTGTTAATTTCTATTAAAACCCCAATCTTTTCAGATTTAACAGTTTCATGTAACAATTGTTAGCTTCTTTACAAATTAAGAACAGATATATTTAGATCTAATGTCTACTATTAGAAAACTGAATGTTATTGGATATTAAAAGTTATCATAGGAAAGTTTTCTTTTCATAAGTTAAGTTTATAAAAATGACTAAGTCATTTTATTTTTATTTTTGAAAGATTTCAGTACAAGCTTTCTCATTCTGTAACTAATTTTCACTCTGTTTTGCCCACATGAGTGTTTTTCATCATGTTTTTAGTACATCAGGGGCTTCTGCTTCAAGGTTTTGCATAAAGAAAGACTAAGACTCTTCAAGGAATAAATAATGAAAAACTATTCAAGCATTTTCAACACCATTCTTATATTCACAAAACATTCATTTTTTGGCTGAAAAATATTAAAACCTTATGAATTTTTTTGCCTTACATTATCTGCCTGACATTATTTGCCTTACAAGAAAAAGAGTAAACCATGTTTATGATATACATGTTATGTTAGTTTGGCTTTTCCAGAGGAATACAATAAATTTCACGTATATATAGGATTATGCAAAGGCGTTTTAAAAATTTTTGATACTAATTTTCTGTATTAGCTTTTCATCAGTAGGGCAAAAATCTAACACTCACAATTAAAGAAGGAAATGGTTTATCTGGCTTCTGGTTTCAGGGGGTTCAGTTGATGGTCAGCTGTCTCTACCTGAAGTATATCATAGCAGAGTGGCTTGGCAGAGGAAGGCTGCTTACTTCATGGCAGCCCGGAAGCAGAGCAGGGAAACAGTGCCAGAAAGAAAGGGTTAGAGGTCAGATGTCATAATCAAGGTCACATGTCCATGACCCACATAGCCAAAAACAGAAGTGTGGTTTCCTAATTCATTATTTGGCTCTGAATTCAATCAAATTGATACTCCAGTTTAGCTGTCATACATAATAATTTCGTATTTCTGTTTCAGTTTATTAAAGTGACACCAAAAATTGTAACTGATGCATATCTGTATTTCTTTAGTTCAAGATATATAGGTATTCTTTTAACATTCGAGATGCATTGTGAATTATATTGCATAATGAGTTCATTATCTCTCAAATGACAAATAGGTATTGTACAGAACTGTATTTAAGCATTGTTAATAATTCAAGATTTTCAATAAGTAGAATAAAGGATATAATCCATTTGTTAAAATTTATTTCAAAAAGATTGTTGAATTTTTAATTTCATTTTCCTTATTTTTGTCTGATTTTATTCTGGGGAGCAAGTATATCATTATAGGAATTAAAACATATTCATTTTTTCAGAGTATTTAATCATTGCTAAAACCCATCATGAAAGTCTATTCCATTAAATGATTTATTCTAAAGCAAAAGTTTTCTATTCTGTAGAAATGAATGAAATGAAGTTATTGACCTCAATAAATAATATTCAGTTGTTTTAAAAAATATTCTTTATTTAAAATAAAATTTACCATATTCTGAGAGAGAAAAAGAGAGAGAGAGATTCAGAGACAGAGATAGAGAGACAGAGAGATAGAACCCTCCTTTTAATATGGTCTAAGCATTGCACAGTTATTTCATAGATAGAAGCCAAAGTGCATGGCCTTGTAATTTCCTTATACTTATCCTTAGCATCAAAAGCAAGTTTACCTTTTTCTCAGTGAATCCTTAGTGAATGGATTATATTTTCTCAGCTTTCATTTCTTCAGGTTGAGCAATCCTAATCCCTCCATTTTTCCTAAAGCATGAGTGTCAGAGTATTCTTGTTGCTTTACTTGAATAATTGCTAGTCTATATGCTACATTTAAATGTTGGTTGGAGCGTTTTCAATGTGGTTTTCAGATGACTCTTTTTCTTTTTTTCCGGTACCACGAATTGAATTCAGGACCTTGCACTTGCCAAGCAGGCACTGTGGTGCTGAGCTATATCCCCAAGCCCAGATGATTGAATATAGTACTGTGGATGTGATCTGATCAGTTCAAAATAAAGCTAAATATTCTGTTTTTGACTTTTCTGGGAACTGTGTTTCTCTTAAGACAGAATAAAATTGACTCAGATAATCTTGAGAACGACATTGTACTGGTAAGTCTTTCATATATGTATAATTATCCCAATACCAACCCAAGTAACCTAAATTGTGCAGTTTGAGTATGTCACATAAAATCTACTAGATGTCATCTCATACTGCATAACCAAAAATATTTTAATAACTTTGTGGGCTTCAGTGCATAGCAGAGGATCTAGCATATAGTGGCTTCTCAATAAATGCTTCTAGAATAAATATTGGTAGACATTTTAAAATTTTTAATACGTAATTTGTCAGCATTATTTTAATAGAACATTCATAGTAGATTTTATAATTATGATTGCAGTCTGTTCAGTTCACTGACATTAATATCATATAAAGACAACTTCAAGGATAGGACTTGATGGAAATATATCAGAGACTCCCCAGGGCTTCAATTAAGTTCTGCAAGCATTTATCAGTGCTAAATACATGTCAGGCTTGTGTAGGCATTAACAATATGTTACCCACAAAAACACACAGGCCAATTTTACAGGACCCTATTAATCAACACTGATTGGGTACAGTGATTCAACTAGCAGTTAAGTCGTCTATCTATACCATCATTTATATCTCATTTCACCTTATACTTATAGAGCTATTATTAGACATGCATTGATGCATCAAGTTCAGCTATGCCTTCAGCATCATATAATCTGGCAACCTGAAAAAGTATCAAAAAAGATATTAAGACAGCTTTTAACAACTCATAGTGAGTCTACCTTCAAGAGACTATTTAGTTTGACACTGTAAAGGTCCATATTTGTTTATCACCACCAAGCATTGTCTCCGTAAACTTACACAAATAACTCAGATTTCTCAGCATTTACTCTTTCTTTATTGTAAAAGATGTATATGAACAGAACATCCCTCAGAGAATTATTTGACGAATTGAATAAAATAATAGTTTAGGTATTGTTTTTGAAAAACAGATTCGATGCCTCTGAGATCTACATACAAGAGGAAACAGGAGAAGTTCATGGGAATCAGTACCTGTGAAGACCAAGAGATATTTCAGCAGATTGAGGGGCTGGGCAGAGCGGAAGACTGAGTGTTCTGCAGGTGTGACAGGGGAGGTAGATGGCACCACAGGCTGCTCGGGAGCTGGCGGGTCTTCTGGTGTCTCTATCAGAGGGAAGAAATGGTTCTTTGCACTGTTGCCTGGATCAATCTTCAGATGCAGTTAATTCCCCTAGAAGAGGCACAGCCTTTGCTGGGATTACAGGTGCACGTCATCATTCCCAGCCCATAAAAGAAAACTAAAGCAGTATTTGAGTAGAAATTTAAAGCATTAAATGCCCAGAATCAAAAAGAAAAATCTCAAATCACTTATCTTAGTTTGTACCTTAAGAAACTAGAAGAAGGACAAATTGGTCCCAAAATAAAGTATGAGAAATGGAATAGTAAAATAAGAGTAGAAAACAAATTCAGCAAATCACCTGCTGCTGCACACGTGTCATAGGTTTGCCTGCACCAGCCTGGAGGAGCCCAGCCCTGAGAGGTCAACAGTGAGTTCGGCTGCCACCATAGCCTGCACTGTTAGGACCAGGGTGACTGCACCAATTCCAATTACACATTAACTGAATGATTATTTATTTATTCTTAATTCATTGATCTATTCACTTCTTTTTTAAAGTATTCCATTTTAGAATTTTCCTTTGATCTTCCATTCGGATACTGTCCAAGGGAGTTCATTAAATTATTCAGTTCTCACTGTTCTTCTTTGAGGAAATTACTCATTGTCAACACTATTGGTTCATAATTAACATATAATGAACTGCACGTTTATTGTGTAAATTAATGATTTCTCTCTGTCCTCTCCATCTCTCACTTACATACACATTTGTGAGACCACCACTACAAGTTTAAAGTATTGGACATTTCTATTGCTTGTTTTCTACTCTTATTTTACTATTCCACTTCTCATACTTTATTTTGGGACCAATTTGTCCTTCTTCTAGTGTCTTAAGGTACAAACTAAGATAAGTGACTTGAGATTTTTCTTTTTGATTCTGGGCATTTAATGCTTTAAATTTCTACTCAAATACTGCTTTAGTTGTCTTTTATGGGCTGGGAATGATGACGTGCACCTGTAATCCCAGCATTCGAGAAGCTGAGGCAGGAGGATTGCCATAAGTTCAAGGCCAACCTGGGTTACACAGTGAGTTCAAGTCCAGCCTGAACTACATGGGGAAACTGTCTCAAAAAAAAAGTTATCTTCCACAAATTCATATATGTTTTGTTCTAATTTTTTCAATTTTTTAAAAATTTCTTTTTGAGGCTTTAAGTTTAAAACATTTTATAAATATTTGGAATGTTCAGATGTCACTGTGTTTTTGAATTCTAATTAAATTGTTCTGAGTTCAGAAAATATACTTTGCACAAATTAAGTTTTTACAAGTGAATATTGTTTTAGTCCAGAAAAAAAGGTCTATCCTGTGAAATGCAATTGAAAATGTTGCATATTTTACTGCTATTGAGTTGAGTATTACATAAAAATCAATTAGATTAGACTAGCCAATAGCATTGTTTATGCCTCTCATATTATTATAACTTCATATTTGTTCTGTCAACTTTTGAGGAGGTAGGGCTCAAGTTTCCATCTATAATTATAGAGTTCTCTAATTTCCTTGCAGATTTATCTGGTTTTGTTATTTAAGGCTATAAATATTTGAAAATTTATAATTATTGGTTCATTATAATTACAAAATTATTCTTTGTTCTTATTAATGCTTGTTATCCTTAAATATACTTGTCTGAAATTAATACAGTCACAAAAATTTTCTTTTGTGACTGTTAGTATGATACATTCTTTTTATGCTATTGTGTCTTTGTTAATTTGTAATTCTTCTAAGCAACATATAATTTATTCCTGCTTTTTAAATCCAGACTAATCTGCTTTTTCCTCACTTTGTTTAGACAACTCACATTTAGTGTGAATGTGAACACTGTAGTCTCAATAATAACAGCTTTCCATTTGTTTCTCATTATTTTTGTTTTTTATTAAGTTTATTGGTACATTGTAGGTATACATAATGATCACATTCATCATAGGGAATTTGTATCTGTACATGATAGGATATAGATATAAGGAATTTTTATCTGTACATTGATTTTTTTTCCCATTCCCCTACCCTTCCCTCCACTTCTCATCCTCTCCTTATTTACAGATGCTTTATTCCCATTTTTTCCTTCTTTTCTTATTTTCAAAGTGGAGTGGTAAAAGGGAGGAAGACACATGAAAAAATACTCTTTGCTTATTGTTTATTCCATTTCTTTTTATTACCTTGGCTTTCTTTTGCTGTTTCCTCTGGCATTAATTTGATGTCTTCTTAGCCATAAATCTTTTATGCTAGCGACTGTTTTGAAGTTTATAATATACATCCTTAAATTGTCACAGTCTGCTGTTAAGTGATAATCATGTCCTTTCATCTATTTATATGTTATCAGGCACTTATCCTGGTTGTGCAGTTCATTCATTGTGTATTGTGCCTAAATAAGCATGGATATACACGTATCACTAGAAAGTATTGTTGTTAATTATTTGTGAAATGTACCAAGGAATAGTATAACTGAATCGTGGTAGTTCTACTCTTAGTTTCTTGAAGAGCACCCATAATGATTTTCATAGGGGCTCTACTGAATTTCCTTCCCAGCAGCAGTGTAGACATGTTCCTCTTCCCCTGCATCCTTGCCAGTATGCATGTGTGTATATGTATGTATGTACGTGTATGTATGTGTGTAATCTTCCCAGTGATAGCCATGCTATTGTGCTGAGATGGATTCTCAATGTAGTTTGGATTTTAATTTCCCTGATAGGTAAAGATATAAACATTTTCTCATATACTTATTGGTCATTTGTACTGCTTTTGCGAAATGTCTATTCAATTCATTTGCCCCTTTACAAAGTAGATTGAGTGGGGTGGTAAACTTTTGAACTTTTATATATTCTAGACATTAATCTTCTGAGGAGAAAATAGCAAAGTTTTTCTACCGTTTTGGTGTTTCTGAGGTTTACTGTGCTGGTTATTTCTCTTTTTCTCTATCTGTGCTGAAACTTTTTTTTTTTGTGCTGAAACTTTTTAATTTGATGTAGTCTCACTTGCTGATTTTTGCTATTGTTTCCTGTGCTATTGGAGTACTCTTTATGAAGTCTTTACTTGTATTTTAAAACTATGTTTTCAAACATTTCCCCTATGCTTTCTTCTAATAGTTTTAAGGATCTTTTCTTCTAGGGTCTTGTACCCAGGCCTTTGCTCTTTTTTGAATTGATTTTTGTACAGGGTTAACAACAGATACATAGTTTCAATTTTCTACATATGGATAACCAGTTTTCTCAGCATCATTTGTTAATGAGACTGTCTTTTCTCCAACATATGTGTTTGACTTTTTTGTTAAGAGTATGGCTGTAGTTGCATAGGTTCATTTCTGTGTCTTGTGTTCTATTTTGTTGGCATATTTGTCTTTTGTGCTAGTGCCATGCTGTTTTGTTACTAGGAGTCTGCAATACATATTGAAATCAGGAGCTATAATCCCTACAGCATTGCTCTTTTCGTTCAGGATTGATTTAGCTATCACAGGTTTTGTATTTTCAGTTAAATTTATGATTTTATAATTGTCT
>RJWM01028441.1:0-25621 GCA_004363535.1 Dasyprocta punctata
GTGGGAAGAAAGACAGGCTCTATGTGATCTGTACTCTTGAAATCTGCAGGTTCCAAGCAGGGCAAAATGGGGTCTTGGAAGTGTGGAGGCTGCCTAAGCTGTCTGCTGATTCCTCTTGCACTTTGGAGTATCATTGTGAATATATTATTGTATTTCCCAAATGGGCAGACTTTCTATGCATCCAGCAATAAGCTCTCCAACTACGTGTGGTATTTTGAAGGACTCTGTTTCTCAGGAGTAATGGTAAGTATGACTTTTAGATCTGGGATTGCAGAATGGGGAGTTGCAGGAAAATCATCCTACTGATCTTGGGTTTGAGATTTAGAAGATGGGTAGAGGGGGAGGTAGTCCTTTAGGATTTGGGGCGTAACTTTGTTTTCAATAAGCTACTCAGCAATGTAACTTCAGCAAAGCAGGAAGTTAGTCTTAAACGAAACACGGGCTTGTAAAAACATTTAGGTGAAAAATATCACAAACTGTATGAATCAATTTAAGCTACTTAATCCCCAGTTGAATTTTTCTTTTCCAGAACAGATTTTTCTGTCTGCACAATAATTTCTGTAGCTTCAGGCGGCATTGTGACACGTTAGAAAATCAGTGATATAGAGAGTCACAAATCTGCCTTCAAAGCTTAAACTCTGTCAAGGGTGCTGTGAGAACTTTAGCGAGTTACTCAAAACATTGTGCCTCAAAACCTCGTGTTAAAAATGTGAATCATCATGTTTAATTTTCAGGGTGACTGTGAGGATTAAACAAAACCACACAAAGTGCCTCAAACAGAGCTGACATATAGTAGTAGGTAGCCAGTGCTATTGTGATTGTAAATATTCATCAAAATGGGACATACCAGCACTAAATGGCCCTACATTTTACCTCCAGGCTGGAGGGTGTTTTTTAAATACATGAAGTCATGTATTTAGTAAGAACCCATGATTTCCTGATAGCTTTGTGTTCTTTAAAAATAAACAAACTGATAGTAAATCATGTTGGTAACCAAGAGGAAAAGACACTTTTCTTGCTCATCCCATTTCTGAAAACAATACATTGTGTACTGTAACTTTGCTAGGCCACGAAAAATGTGGAAGAAAATTCATTATAATTTATCCACATCTTTATATGTTGGGTTATTACAATATTTGACTAGGTTGATGCTGGAAAGCAGTTTTTGTTCCATTTTGTTTTACGTGTTAAATTAGTAAACTTAAAAGATATTAGTCTCCAGGGCTATTGAAGTTGCTATGGAGTAGGTACATAACTTATTTTGTTAATGACATTGCAAATAAATTCAAATCTTTGGGAGAAGAGTTAGAACACTGAATCAAAGTCTATGAAAATGTTTACATCCTCTGACTCAGTAATCCTAAATCTTGTCATTAATTCTGAGGAAATACTCCAACATAATGAAAGAGTGATATGCACAGACATCTGTTGTAATGGTTGATACACTGTGTTGGCTTGACAAGTTTAGAAGTTTAACTAAGCAACTCAGCAGGGGCCAAGGTCTAACTTTGTAAACATCCTGAACCTGTGCAAGAGAAGGACACTGAGATGGTGTGAATGCTACACCCATTCAAGGGCAGATAGCCTACATGCAATATAAGGGAAGAAAATAGCACCCTGCCTTTGCTCTTGCTGTTTTGCTGTCTTCTGTTGCCTTGAACTGTTGCCCCTCACCATGCCACCGTGCCTTGAAGCAAGCTAATTATGGACTAAAACCTCCACAAACTGTGAGCTAAATAAACTTTTCCTTCCTTAATTTTGGGTGTTGGGCATTTTGTTTCAGCAATGACAGGAAAGTAACTAGGATATTTATAATAGCATTATTTGTAATAGTAAATAACTCAAAGGAGCATTCTAGCAGAGAAAGGCTGAATAAATTTTGTCATAGTCTCTTCAAACACTGATAAAAAGGTAATTATGAAAATACGACAACATAGAAATTGCACATTATTTCTTGTTAAGTGAAAAAGATACAACAAAATTGGGTCAATTGTTATTACAACTATGTAAAACATATGAATATGAGAAAACACTGAAAATAAATATACTAAAACACAGGAGGGTGGCGGAATTATGGCAAATTTTCCTCCATTATTTGTGAGTTCTCTGTATTGCAGTTGCTTTAAAATGAATAAACAAAGAAAACAAAAACAAGGCAATGTGTCTTTTAACAGTTGATGTCTAAGCAACAGGACACTAGGGCACAGATTTAATTATTTCTACCAATATAGTAATGAAGTTGGTTATTGTACTTCAGCTTTGTCTCATTGTTTCCCTCAATATGTAATTGTGATGAATGAAAAAGGAGTAAGGCATAAATAAGATTAAGTCAGAATCTATTAAAATCTGTAGTGACTAATCATGTTGGAAGGAGAGAAATATAAGACTCAATGACTTACATTTCAGATAAAAGTTAAAATGGGAAACTGTGTTTCCTATTTTTAGGAACTACTTTAATTTTCTAGGAAATGTGTTATTGTAACTACAGAAAACATTTTTAGGAGAAAGGAGAGAAATATAGATAAATAATTAAATGGACAGATAAATGAAAACTGAAGGAATTTGGAAACTGGAAATATTGGCTACAATTAATAAAATAATTAATAATAGTGAACTCCACTTTAAGATTTGGTACTGAGCACCGAGTATGAGGGAGGGAAGGAGAATTTCCCACAGGTTGCAGTCCATAACTGCCTTAGCCAGAAATTATACTAGTAAAGTCATCCACATTCTTTCCAGAACTTGAGCTCCTTGGTTAGGATTGAAAAAAAAAAAAAAAAGTAAAATGTACAGAATTTTTCCAGTTTACTGCTTGAAACACGCAAAGTACACTGGAAAATTTGGACCTGAGATGGTATGACGACATGGGGGAAATTGAACTTACTTTAAAGGACCATAGTTTCAGATTAACCATGCCTGTCATCTCCATTCCTAGAAGGCAGGAAATGGAGAGAGGCTGGCAAACTGCAAGCTCTGGTGAATAGTTTTCCTTTGTCCTCCACAGATCAGTCAGTGAAAACAGCAGCTTTGCTGCCAAACATGGCAGTTGCTCGACCCAACCTTCTACTCCTCCTTAACCACTAGCTTTGAACTATTGCAATCCATGGTAATAATAGCTAATATTTATCAATCACTTACTGTAGACCTAGTGATAAGCTCAAATGTTACGTGTTACCTCGTGACAACTCAGTGAAGTGAGTTCTCACACTATTTAGGAAAGAACACTCAAATCCACACAGCTAGCAAGTGGCAGAGCTGGGATTTGAATCCAGGTCTGCCCAACTCACTATCCTCTGGTCAGGAGCAGAAGTGTGAACTAGTGCTCCATGTCTCACATTTTATCTCTCCCCTCTTTACAGATGCTTATAGTAGCTGCAGTTCTCCTTGTATTGGACAATGATAACCGCTATAAATGTTGCCAGAGTGAAAACTGCAGCAAAAAGTACACGGTACGTGTGATAGTTTGGGGGCAGCAGGTGGTCGCTGAGTGGCTCCAGCACTCTTTCCTCTCACTCAGAAACATGAAAACATCAACACCAGCAGACTCCTCCACGTCCTGTCCCTCAGAGAGCACAGTTTGCCCTAGAGATTCTCTTCCACTTTTTGTTTCCTCCACCTGTATTCTGAGGATGGTCTTCCAGAAATGCAAGATTCAAACATATAAAATTAGGAAACAATAATTCTTTTTCCTAAGTGGGTTTCTAGGTGTCTATTTTTTTCCCTTACCAACTTCACTGGGGGCTAATTTATGTACAATATATGGCATCCATTGAAAGTGTGTAATTCCATGAGTTTACACCATTGAATTCACCCATGAGACTCAAGAACATTTCCATTACCCTCAAAAGATTAACCTTTGATCTGTTCTTTATCACTACAGACTAGTTGATATTTATACAAAGTACGTCTTACAGTATTTTCATTTATCTGGCTTCTGTCACCCAGCATAATGACTTTTAGATTCATAGACATATGTAATGTACATATATGATGAAACATATGATGTAGATCTTTTTAATTAGAACTTTAAAAATAATTAAAATAACACCAGGGTGAATAATACAAGAAGGCTTTCCCAGCAGGCCTGGAGTCTCACATTTCCACCATTACCCTCCTCTTCTTCTTTCCCTTCTTTCCTATCATCTTTAACTCACCCTTGCATAGGACTTCATAGTGCTTTCACCTTCACAGAGTGAATTAGGGCATGGTCACTCCTATTTTATAGATGGAGTCCCTGTGACTTGAGAGAACATGTGATAACTAGGAGAAGCTTTGCCCCAAGGCCTGGTGGGTGTTTCTCTGCAGCACGGTTCCACATGTTAGCTACACACTGCAGTCACCTGGGAATTTACATAAATACTAGTGCCCGCATCCCACCTGGAATCTCTGACTATTGGTTTGAGGTATGACCTAGGTATAGATTTTTTAAAAATCTCCCAGGAAATTTTGTGTACCCAAGTTGGCATGGCCAACTTCCTTTAACTGATGCCTTTAGAAAATGGAATTAGTTGCTTAATTTAATACTGTGTCCTGGTTGAGAAGAATTGACACACATTTGCCCTGTCCCTGTCCCTGTCCCTGTCTCTCTTTCCCTCCTCTTCCCCTCCTCCTCCATCTCTTGTGTATGGACTCATACATCCCCATAGACACAGTACTTATATTATACTTATGGGAGAGTTTTCAAAACCATTTAGGTAAGAAATGGCCTTATGTGCACATTTAAATTGCTTTACTATTATACTCAGGAAAATTCTAAAAACAAATGTATCAGTCACTAAGTATATAGTAGAATCAATATTCAATTTATTTTAACTTACTATTAGCATCTCCAGCACAAATGGCTGTTAGAAATAGTAAGAACATTATCTAATATTCAGCATTGAATGAGATGACTGACTTCTCATTGGGAAGATCAGAGGAAGGGAGAAAGAATTCTTTGGCCTCCTTGTTTGCCTTTTTCAAGATAGGGTCTAAACAGAGATCCCACTTTGTGTGTCGTCAGGGGCTAAATTTGTGATGCAAATCAAAGTGAGCCTGCTAGGCATTAGAGCAAAATTCCCACCTATGAAGGAATTTTGTGTTTCACTCAAGTGTTACTATGATAAAATTGAATGATAATTCCCGGTTTTCAGCAGAAATACAGATTTTTATAGAAAAGTTCTCAACTACAAAATGTTGACAGTTAATTCTCCTTTAAACCAAATAAAACACATCTTGCAAGCCAAACTGGAATCTGCACCCATTTGTTACTTTGGCAGCTGTGCAATGAAAATTGAAGTCACCTAAGATTTACTGCTTGGTTGTGAATGTGTGCCTCCAAAATTCATAGTGAAACTTAATCCCCATCGTGGGATTAAGTACTTTTGGGAAATTATTAGATCATGAGAACTCTTCCATCAGGAGTTGGATTAGTGTCTTGCCCTCTTCTCCTACCATGTGAGAACATACAGAACATGGCCTCTGTGAAGAACAGGACTTCCCTAGATACCAAATCTGGGGCAACTTGATCTTGGACTCTCCAGTCCCCAGGACTGTGTGTATTAGCTAACATTCTGTGATTTACAAATTACCCAGCCTAAGCAATTTTTGTAAATGCAGCAATAGTTTGTTCTGCCAAAATTCTTGGGCAGTTTTTCTTGGAAAGTAAGTATTGGGCAAATAAGGTCCTTCGAAATAATAGCTAAATACTTTTAATGTATTAATTTTTGAAACAGCTGTTACACAGGTACTATTATCTTCTACAAAATCTATAGTTTGCAGAAAATGAATTTATGACTCAAAGAGATTCTTATTCCCACTTTATTTTGAGGCTTGCTTCAGCTGTGCAGTGGTGCGTATGTACATGTGTACAAACATCTGCTGTGGCTACCAGTGTCCCCAAATGCAGGAATTCCTTGCTAATCTTCCTGATGAACTGATTAAGTGTCCATTTGATATCTTTTTCAAAACATCCTTCTTCATCTTTCAAAGTTGGAAATAAGCAAATAGCTGGGAACAGGCAACTTTGCTTTATACGGTATAACTGATCTACCTTTTAAAAATATAGCTCTGGTTCTCTCATTGCATTGGTAAAACTATAAAATTAATGTGAGAAATAATTTCAAAGAACATACCAATGAAATAATGAATATCAAATCAGACTCATTCTTTTCTTCTGTTTATAAATGTTTTTCCGATTTTCCATAGTGAAGATGTACTAATGCCATAATCAGTGAAAACATTTTAAACAAAGAAATGTAATTTGAGATCATTTTTATTCCTAACATCACAGGTTTGTTGTGCTAGCTTTATCTGGTCTCACTCAGCTTATGGATTTATCAAGTAGCTATTACATACTGATTTTTACTTTTACCTTCAAATTAACATATCTAAAAATAGATCAGTTTGTCTCTCAAATCAAACCACCCTTTTTAATATCCCTACTTCTCTATCCTTTTTACCCAAGCCCTAACTCAGAGCTCTTCTTTCGGCCCATCTCCAATTGCTCATTTCCTCCTGTGCCTGTCTTTTCCTCCTGTGTATGTCCTTGTCACCTCACATGAGGTCGCCTCTGCATGGAATCCATATCTTTGGGCTTTCTAACTTCCATCTCCTGTGCTGCCACCACCACGCAGCCATCTTCCAAAAGTGCACTTGACCATGTCATTTCCTTGCTCGAAAACCAGCTTCATGATTTCTTAGAAAAACAGGGCAGGGTAAGTTCAAAATGGGCCTGGGACACTGGAAATCAAAAGACTGTTCTAAACAGGAACAGTTTTGTCATGTCAAAGGACTTGGCTTAAATAAATGGGTTTTCCCTTGGCCAACTCTGGACACTTACCAGAATAATGCAGGTTAGGATTATATCACATTCTATTATAAAACCTATGTGTCCAAAATAATATTGAAAGAGAAAAGCAAAGAAGAAAGGGGAAATGAAAATTCTTTGCAGAAAAATGAGAGACAAAAAAACATGAGACATGATAGAATTATAAAGCTGCACATTGCAAGCCTTAGTGTGACCACTGGTGGTCAGTGGGTGGGAAGCTCATCAGTGGATGCCGGATCCATCAGGTGAAATGTTGTTAGAAGATGACTATGACACTGCCTCAAAGTACTACTTCACCAATTATTTACTAAGTGCAAAATAGAAAATGCACCTGTACAGGGGAGAGATCTGGAGGATGCCTTAGCCAAGAGAACAAACAACACCACCAGTAGCACACGAGAGACACACAGTACAAAGCTTATCACTCAAGTGGTCTTGGCAAAACATTTGCATCAACTTGTGGGAAACAATTAGAAAAGCCCAGAATGTGGGTGGCCATAAGAAAATTGGTGGGCTTTATTTAAACAATCAACATTATGAAAAACAAAAAGTCAAACTAGTGTAGATTAAAGGAAACTAGGATGACATACCCTTGTATGTAAACTTTCACTGGACCTTTTACAAAAAGTTCTCAGGAGTTACCAAGTAATAAACTATTGCAATTCTTAGGAATGATGTATGCTGGTGTATTTAAGATTACAATGTATACAAACTCACTTTCAAATGGTTCAGCAACAACAATATATCAATAAATATGTGAAAGTGTATGTCCATATACACACTGTACACATACAGACAGCACAAATAGGGTGAAATATTCAGGGCAAGGGAGTCTGGATAAAAGGTATACAGGGGTTTGTGGTACTATACTTTCCACTTCTTTATAGATTTAAAAATGTTTAGTAAAATATTGTTGGGAAGATGTCCTTAGCCCAGAAGGAAGTCCAGATTCTTGATCTGACACCCAGGCGTCTGTCAAGCTGCACTCACTCTGTGCACTGAAGGCTGAAGTGTGTCCTGTCAACCCTGCTGCCCAGCATCAGACAGTGGCAATCTGGGCTTCTTCCCTTGCCTGCCCACTGCCTCAGGACTCAGCTTGTGCCCAGCTGCCTGTGAATATTACTCATGTTCCCTGCTCTGATGAAAACACCCTCTCCCCCTCAATTCCACCCTCACGTGAATATCTAGGTTGATCCATGATATTCCCCTTTATATGCCTCTATGCGAAAATATTAATGTATCTTCACAGAATAAAAGCAGAGGTCATAGCTTTTCATTCATACAGAACCCTTCATATCTAGAAAAGGACAGGTCTTTATAAATAGCTAGGGTTGATCGATCACATCCCTTCACCACATTTCTGTAAGAGGTGGTCCTCATTTTGATGTCAAAATTCCAGAAAAAAGGAAAAAATGCAATAAATTACCCAATATGATAAATCCCTCTATATGACAGCAAACAAAAAGTCATTAACAGGTGCATCTTAAAGATCAACTATATTCAAGATAATTTTTTTTTTTTTGGTGGGCATTTGGCACCAAATGATCATGGGTGTGGACTAGGGCAATACACATTTGAAAACGCATCCACACTACTCCTTTGTCTTAGCCTATGGCAATAATCATCTGTGTTTAATTTAGACACTGCTGTCAGTTATCTTTTCCGCCCTTGGAATTGCTTTCTCTGGATACTGCCTGGTCATATCTGCGTTGGGTCTTGTCCAGGGCCCGTACTGCCGCACCCAGGATGGCTGGCACTATGCACTGGAAGACACTGCAGGACGGTAAGGAGTAACTCCCCACACCAAGCAGCTCGGAATCCAGAAATCCCTGGGCTCATGCTCAAGCCAATTTGCCACAAGAACTGTGGGCTTCTAACTGGCTACAGTAGTGTACACTTTTCCTGCTGCTGTAGTTTACTAATATCCAGATCAGTTTGTTCATTTTCACACAGATCTTTAGATGTTTACTTTGTCCAGTGTTTTAATGCAATATGCAGTCAATATTTTGGGGCTATCATGGACATATTCAAAGGAAAGTTATGTTTTCCCATGTTTCAGAGTGGGACTGATCTGGATTCAATGCATGAATCTCAGGACCTCATGCTTGTTGTGGTCTGGTAACTGCTGGCATTTGGTCCAGTCTTGTTTTGTAACCAGGTTGGACTCATGGTTTCTTACAGTTGCAAAGGGGGCTTGGCTGAGGTAGAGTTGTGGTGCCCATCAATAGTGCCACTCTGGGCTACAGCAACAGGGCAACACAGAGATAGAACCAGATGAGTGGGACGTGAGGTCTGAGATCCAGGAACACGATTAGACACATGAGGTTGTAGAAGGAGCCAGGAGCCCATTGAGCTTGCCCAAAATGGCAGATCTAGCAAAGCAGTCTTGGATCTCAGAAAGCCTCACTCTGGTCCTGTTCTGGTTTTATTGGGCAACCAGTACCTGCCAAGACAGCGTGGGCCCAGAAAGAGATATAAAAGAGAGTCTCTTTGTCATTATCCTGTGCTCAGAATTCTAATGGAATAAAATGAGAGAGTATCTATACCAATCCCTGAGGAAGTTACATTTTCTTCTCAGCTCCTAGTGATCAGCTACTTGTATCAAAAGGCCTTGTCTATCTGGGGTGTCACATGCACACCTGGGCCTCCGTGGCAGAGCTGCATCTGTGCCCAGACCCCCTTCATATGGGCATTTGATACAGTGCCACATGCTCAACTTCTTTTAGTAAGCAAGAGTTTCCCTTAGGTAAGGGGGACTCCTGACAGTAACCTCAGGGACTGGAGGAGACTCCTGTGAGATTGAAGGGGCTCAGGAAAGAGGACCTTAATGTACAAATTCCTTCTGGGGTGGAGGGAAGACCCTCACCCCTTCTTTCATACCACCAGCCCCTGAAATTTTCCCTGCCACTAAACCAAAGTGCCTTCCCTTTCAATGTATGACTCAACACTCTATAAGCTGTCTTTGATGCTCATTTTCACCTGCATCTTTCTATATAAAAATATTTGGAAGTCATGTGGGTAAGCCAGTCTCTGGTCTGGTACTTTCCAAAATTTGAGAGATGCAGGGTGAAACAAGGAACAACACTGAAATTGAACATATCAGTTATTCACTTGTGGGATTATTCAGCAAATATTTACCGAGTACCTACTATGTTTAAGACTTGGGCCAAGTGCTACAGAATCATGCATAAAGTATTGAGACACTTCCACCCCATATAGGAACTAACAGAATATTAGAGATGGATGCCTTAAGGTGAACACTGCCCTTGGAGCATAGGTCTTTGATACTTACAGATCTTAAGTATTTCCTCTCCTACTAATAAGCTATATGACCTTTGACATATTTCTGGGTATCTCTGAATCTCTGTAAGTTGGAGATGTAACCATTTTGAACTCACGGAATTGAGAATTAGATGGAAGAAGTTCATGAAGGAGATGTAATAAATTTTTGTGACATGCCAAGTTTTATTATTAGTGTCATTACCCTGAAGACTTCTGTATGCCACATGATATTCTCAGTCTGACAGCTGCTCAGTGTGTGTGATGCTGCCACTGACTGGTATGATGACAGGTAGGATGCTGAATCCATTGTATTTCTTAAAAGACTTTTTATTAGTACATACTTGTAGTACAGAATGATTGCTTTCATGGTGGGAAGTTGATCCATGTATACAACACATCTTAATTATTTTTTATCTCATTTCCATCTCCTACTTTCTCTACCCTTTCCCTCCTCTCTTGTTCCCTCTTCCTTTTGCTAAAGTTCAATCTCCATATTTTCTATTATCAGTCATCTATTTAGTTCTTTTGTTTATTTATACTTTGGATTCTCATATAAGAGAAAATGTGATACTTAAGCTTGTATCTCTGATTTATTTCACTTAACATTATGGCGTCAAGGTTCATCCATTTTCCTACAAATAACTCATATTTATTCTTCTTTCTGGCAGAATAGTACTCCATTGTGTATAAAAAACCACATTTTATTTATCCATTTATCTGTTGATGGGCATATAGGCTGCTTCCAGAATTTAGCTATTATGAATTATGCTGCTATAAAAGTAGGCATGCATGTATCACTGTAATATGATGCCTTAATTTTGGGAAGATACCTAGAAGGGGAATACTTGGGTCAAATAAAATTTCTATTTTTAATTTTTTGAAGAATCTCCATACTTATTTTTATAAATTCTGGAATGTTGTACTTGCATTATGATTTGCTTCTAAGAACTAATCTCGTCCTTGATTTTTTCTGTGATCCACTGATTATTCAAGAGCATATTTTTTAATTTTCATGTGTTTGCATAATATCTGTGGTTTCTTTTGCTGCTGATTTCTAATTCACTGCATTGTGATCTGATAATATGCATGGAATAATTTTAATTCTTTTGTATTTACGTAAGCCTGCTTTATTGGACAGTATGTGACCTATTTTGGAAAAGGGCCCATGAGCTGCTAACAAGAATGTATATTTTGTTGTTGGGAGGAACACTCTCTAAATATGTTTCATTCATTTCTTTGAAGATATAGTTCAACTCTGATTTTTTGTTGCTTTTTTTTACTAATTGATTTATTTGTGGTACAATGGTATTAAAGTCCCCAACTATAATTATGTTGATGTTTATCTGCTCTTTTATGTCCAGTAGTGTTGCTTTTATAAAGTTGAGTGCATTGGTGTTTGGTGCATATATATTTACAATTGTTGAATTGTTGCGTTAAGTAATATGTCATGACATTTTTTGCCTCATTTGACTAGTTTTGGCTTGAAGACCATTTTGTCTACAGATAAGATAGCTACTCCTACTTGTTTTCAGGCTCCTGTTGCATGGAACATTGTCTTTATCTTTTGATTTCTAGTCTGTAATGTCTTCTTGGATTAAATGTGTTTCTTGTATAAAGCATGCAACTGAGTTTTGTTGCTTGATCCAACTTGCTAATCTGTGCCTTTTGACTGGCTAGTTGAGACCATTTATGTTGAGAGTTATTACTGAAACATATTGATTTATTCCTACATTGCATTTTTTTTTTTTTGTACTAGGGATCAAAATCACGACCTCGTGATTTCCAGGCAGGTGCTTATGCCACTGAGCTAAATCCCCGGCCCCCCTACCTTGCATTATTTTCTTGCTGCTGATTTCTTTTCTTTTCCTCCTTCTGCTTAACTATTCATATTGCTTGATGTGTATTTATTCCATCAGACATTTTGGCGTTTTGGTTTCCTTATATCTTTTCATTAGATCCTTGAGAACTCTTTAGATCACGGGTTTGGTGATCATGAATTGCTTCATGTGCTCTTTGTCATGGAAAAGTAACAGGTGCTCTTTGTCATTTCTCCAGCAATTTTGAAACATAGTTTTGTGGGACATATCAATCTGGGTTGGAAGTTGTTTTCTTTTAGAGTATGAAACTGTTTAATTCTTGTTCTCTTGGTCTTTAAGATTCATGTTGACAAGTCCATTGCAATTCTAATGAGTGTCTTTATAAGGGATTTGTTGCTTTTTCTCTAACAGGTTTTAAGATTCTGTGTTTGGGCTGGACTTCAGGAATTTTGTCTATGATGTGTTGTGGAGAAGTTCTTTTTTGATTGTGGCTATTTGGAGTCCAATGTGCCTCATTAGCTATACATTGAATTCTTTCTCTATACTTGGAAAGTTTTTGCTGTTATTTCTGTAAATGGGTTTTTATGCCATTTGTGCTGTCTTCTGATTTTTTCACTAATTCCAATTAGTCTTTGATTAGTCTTGATTGCATCATCCATCAGGTGCTGGATCCAGTTTCCATTTTCTTTTGTTTTTTTTAAAGGTATTTCTGAATATATGGTCACCTGCATTAGTCTTAGCTTCTAGCTTTTATATTGTGTCCTTGTATTGGTTGTTTCTGCTACCCATGCATTCAACAGAACTTTTTATCTTCTAGATTTTTTTTTTGTGGGTACCAGGAATTGAACTCAGGACCTTGCACTTGCCAGGCAGGTGCTGTACCACTGAGCTATATCCTGGGCCCTCTCCTGGATTTTTGTTTGGTACCTTCTTATGAACTCTAAGTTTTTGCCAAAATGGTCATTCATCTATATTGTGTTTTACAGGATGCAGTCAATCTTTACATACTTCTTACCAAATATTCGCAATAATTGGATATGTTAACCCCATAATCCAGACAAAACTTTGGATGTCAGAGGGTAAAAGTTTTTCTCCAAGATCCTGTACTCCCAGGAGCGCCGACTCCATATTCAGAACTCATTACTGCTTAAGATAAGAAACACTAGCAACGTCAAGAGATTTTCAGAGTGCCTCTGAGGTTCCACCAGCATTATAGAGCAAGAAATAAAGAAAGAGAGGGAAAAGAGAGTTAAATGTAAAGAAATAGGAGAGAAATGAAGGAAGGAAGGAAGAAGAAAAATAAAGAGGAGACTTCATGGTGCAGAGAGTGGCCACCAAAGTAGAGATCACTCTCTCTGTCCCTGGTACCAACACCCAGAGCCACATGGCCAGCCCTCAGGTTTCATGTTGCTGTTGTGAGAAAAATCACCTTACTGTTAACTCATGGTAGTTGTAAATATCTCTTTGTAGCTCTGCCCCACAAATGTGAGGATTGCTTTTGTTTGAGGGTCTTTTAAAGAGCCCCATTCACAGTTTAGCTGAATAGAGACAGTCTGGTTATAACGGTGCAGGCAGACCTAGGTGTGAGCAAGTTAGTCAGGTTGGTTCAGTGTGGTTTTGTATCAAATGGGAAGAGATAAAGAGATGGGGGGAGAGATGAGGGATAGGAGATGAAAAAGGACCTGAGGTGTGTTGTATATATGTACCAACTCCACAAAAGGAATGTAAACATTACATGCTACAAACATGTACTAAGAAAAAATTTTTTGAAGTGTAGAAAAAAAAGACTGTCTTGGGAGTGTTTGAATTCACACATTCTTGTGTTACACTAGACTGGTTGAAACCTTCCATCTGCTGTGTTCCCATCCTACAATCAGATTTTCTTAATAGCTGGGACAGCAGCTATTGGAGATCAGAGGTTCTCACTATGTAGCTCAGAGTGGCAGCAAACCAGAGGCATCACCTGGGGACCTCAAAATGGAAAGGACTCGCCCAGACCTCCTGAATCACACACTCCGGGATGGGCCTGGAGAAGTTTGCTTCTGACCAAGCCTTTTGGATACTGCTGATGCAGACTCATGTTTGAGAGCCACTATTTTAAGGGTTTGGCTCAGAATCAAGAAATTGCTAACAGAGTTTCCTTGGCTATTTTGTACTATGTGTGATTTTATGTCCAGTACAAGCCTACTCTCATCTTTGACCCATTTTTGGCCTCTTGAGAAAGTCTCTCTACCTCCATTGGTGTTACCATGTGCTGCCTTTCATTGCTGTATAACTCTTCTGCAGGTTTTTAAAAATTTTTTTTATTTATTTATTTATTTTTATTTTAAAGATAAAATCCAACAAAACATAACAGAATGAAGTCAATCAAAACAAAGCAGTAGAACTGGTACAGAACTTCTAAGAAAGATACTATGAAAACAATAGCTACTGTAGTATATCTTGTTATTTTCAGTATAGTTGACCTTTCCAACAGGTATAGTAAAATCAAACCAAAACAAACAAAAAATACACAATAAAGCAAATAAAAACAGAGTATAAAATAAGGCCAAAAAAATTAATCAGAATAAAGCAAAACAATGAGAATAATATTGGGCCTCGAAGACAAGACAGAAGAGAGGCCCCATTTTTGCTACATTGCATGCTGTCATCTTCCAAAGAGATGCTCAGGCTGCCAGCCCCAGGCCTGCAAAATGAACAAAACAATACCAGCGTTTAGTTGTTTTATGTACTTCAGTTGCTATCAATGTAGCCAGACCTCCGAACAAGCAGGTTGCTTTACGGGAGGCGGGGGCTTTATCCTTGATTCTTAGCTGGTATTTTGCTACTTCATTAAACTGATATTGCTTCTGAGATGGGCACCAACTTATAACAAACTAAATCTCCAGTTCAGTGCTATGTATGCAGTGTGTTCAAACTGTACATGCATGAATGAATGGTTTCCAAACATAAAATTCATATCAATCTTCAATGTTACTAATAAAATAATGCATTAATATTATCTATTACTTTCCCAAACACATAAATGCCTGTATCTTCCTCTTTGGATCATGTGTGTAGACTTGGGGGTGGTCTTGCTGACCTTTCTCTCCCTCTCTCTCAGTTTCCTTACAAACGCTAGCATATGGAACCAGTGCCTGGAACCTGCACATGTAGTGGAATGGAATGTCATTTTGTTTTCCATTCTCATAACCCTCAGCGGGCTTCAAGTGATTGTCTGCTTCATCAGAGTAGTCATTCAGTTATCGAAGATACTGTGTGGAACCTATTCAGTCATCATCCAGGTAACAGATACTCATGGCTCTCTGTATCTCCTCCGTTTTACTCCTACTTCACAAAATTCAATGAGTATTATTCAAAGGTTTCTAGAATTCCACCATCCCCTCCATTTCTCCTGTTTCATCTTTACTCAGGCTCTAAAATCTCAATTTTTCTTGTATTCCAATGTGTCCATCCACTTCTCTGTATGAATTGAATCAACTCAATAATTGCAAACTTTACACTCCATGTTGTATAGTGAGGGTAATACAGCAGGTTTGAATGAGCAGCATTTCATTGTTCTCTGTAGAGATACCCCAAAACATGAATAAATTTTACCAATTATAAGGAGTTTGCTTATTCGTAAGTTAATTAAAGGCTTAGAACTTTATCCTACTGAAATAACTTCTCTGAACTACTAAATCCTTTCTATACTGTGTGCATTAACATGCAATATGAAGAGGGGAAATGTGTCTTTACCCTATTGAAATTGTTTCAACTTTATCTGCTAAACTACTAATATTAATTTAGTTATGGTTGAAACTGCTAATAAGTACAGAATAAAGAAAAAATATAAATAAGAAATTGTGTCTTTGGCTTAGCAACATAATATGTGTAATGTCTTTCCTAGAAGTTTCAAATATATATTTTGCTATTCTGTCATGTTTTAAATATAAAATATAAGTTTAATTGTTACTTAGATTATGGATCATTAATCAAGTCAAACTTATGACTTATCATGTTTTTTCTTTTTTGTGTAGCCTGGAATCATTTGAATAAGGATAAGAACTTTTCCATTATCAAGACATGAGCATCTGTCTAAGTCTTATATCCACTGTATATACTTGAGGACAATTTTCAAATGAAGCATTTTTTACATTTAGTATACATTGTGTCAATTTTTGAAACGTATGATCCTCACTGGAAGTTCCAACTGTGCTACATTTTTATTTAGATTTTTTTCAATGTTATATATGCCAGAAACTTCAGAAATGTTCATACCCTTTGATCAAACAAAGCCATCTCAAAAATCTGTAATGCAGAAACAAGAATGTGAGATAAACTTCATGTAAATCTGTATAATTGCAACATTGCTTAATATACTGGAAAATTATAAATAGCCAAGGCGTAACTTGAGGAGAAGGAGTACAGGTGGTACATTAGGTATGAAATTATATGGCAATTACAGATGATATTCTAGAAATTAATAATGTTCCATAAAAAGGCAACTTGCATGGCTATAATTCCAGCACTAGGGAGGCCGAGGCAGGAAGATCAGTATAAGTACAAGGCCAGCCTGGGTTGTAGGAGGTTCAAGGCCAGTCTGAGCTATATAGTTCCTGTTTCCAAAAAAAAAAAAAAAAAAAAAAAAAAAAAAAAAAAAAAAAAAAAAAAAAAAAGCAAAACAACAACCAAATAAAGACAGATTACAAATTTATATTTTTAAGTATAAGTATAGCTATTTAAAGCATTTGTTTGGTGGTTTGCTATACCATATAATTAAATTTTGGAATAGAAACTAAATCTAGAAGAAAACTCACCAAAATACCAGCTATGGGTTATTCTGGTCATTGACAACTATTCTTCCTACTCTTCTAATATCTTTGAGGTTTATTAAACATGTTTTATTATAAATATTGTTAAAGATATTTTCATTATTGAGTGTTTAAAGGCATATGGCCTTTCTGAAGGTATACCAACATTAAATATCTATAAATATCATGCCAGAGCACTTTCAAAAACTCCAGAAAGAATTTTATATAAATTTATGTCGCCTAATTAACTCTTGGTCTTATTTTCTTGTTCCTCATGGTGACAAGAAGGCGTAGCCTTATATCTATAAGCAGCTGGGTGCTACAGAAAATGACTGTTTACCAGCTGATACCTCTGTCATGGGAGTTACTATTACATTTATAAATAGAAAAAAATGTCAAGTAGAACATTTATATATAAACTTTCCCCCTGTGTGTACCATGCTCCCTTGAGGATAGCAACCATGCCTCATATTTTCCCATCAGCCGTGGGCCCAGTGTGCACTCTGGGCTGACGTTTACGCCAGACCTCTCTGCTCTCTGTGGCTGCTCTGCTGAGTGCTGTTTCCATCACAGACCTTCCAAGCCTTAACACTTCTACCACTTCTCCATCGGTTTTGTGCATGGACACTGTTAGCACTTGCTCTGTGCCAAAGTCAGGCAATGGTCTGTCTCCTTGGCGCCTGTGGGTTGACCATCTCCTGTAAAGGAAGCTGCTTGTCCACAGCCTTTGCTGAAGAGAGCATTCTGACAGTGAGCTGTGTCGGGTACCACGTGACCCTGCTGCCCTAGAGCCAGCTGGCAGAACCAGGGGTGTCTCCCCAGCCTGAGGAGTCTGCTAGTGGTCTGACCCAGCCTGGAGTAAACACTGCCCAAATAAGATTGTGGCTATTTGCACTTAAGAATTTGAACTAGCAAGCTCAGAACAAAGCATTGCTATAAGGAAAATGTTTAAAAGTTGAGAAAGGAAGCCTCTGTACAAGAGTACCTGCTTCATGTTAATAATGGCATCCATCTGAAAGGAAGGCATACAGACTGGTGTTCTGAGGTCCCTTCTTCCACCTGCCTTGGTCCACAGTGAACAGTGACAGTGAACCTGAAGACCAACTTGCGTCCTTGGATTCTTGGATGATTTCCCTACTTCATCACTGTTTGGGTCATTTCAGTAAGACTCAAGCTAAATCAGTGCAGCTCTGTTCATTACAACCAAAATGGCCCAACCAAACTCTGCCCTTTATAGATTATGTGTTAGAGGCTTCTAAGGGAGAGGTGATTAGGCACCAGAGGTGTATGACAGTTCATTCAACTTTCTTTAAAAACTAATTCTTCAAAGAACTTAAACACAAGTCTGGTAGTGTTTGATCCAGGAGACAGCCCAAGGTACCAATACCATGCTGGCCTCTGAATGGGCCACTCGCTTCTGACAGCACAAGGATCTCCCACTCCATGAAACCCAAAAGCATGTCATATCCAGGCCCTTTTGAAATTCTCCCAAAGATGCCTCAGCCCTCTTGTAAACACATTTCTGGCAAGTCAGTCCCTTCAGTTTTTCAGACAAATCGCACCTGCTCAATCTCATTTAGATTCATTGTGTCCACACATTGAGCAGGCTCTGAATAAATGCTGACTAAATGACTCCACCACAGAACTGGGGACGCTGTCTAGTGTTGGCATGTGACCACAAGCAGTGCGACATTTATCCCAGTAAAATTAAATTTTAATACAGTCATCAAAGCATTTTGAAAAATACATGTTGTTGATGGCATTTTAAGTTATAAAACTGAATATAAATAGATGTGTACCATTTGAGGCCTAATTTAAAAATAACTGCATCATTACATGCAGACATATAGAAATCTTCAGATATATAGAACATTGACTGGAAAATATTTCCGTGTTAGCAGTTAATGACAACCACCTATTCTGAGGGTTATGAGTTATATTACCTTACATTGTTCAAAAGTTTCAAAATTTCCTTTGAAATTGTTACTAGATTTATCAGAAAAAAAGAAGTATCATTTAAAAAAAGACAAGTATCTTCTAATGCTTTCTGTCAAACCCATTTAATGAGTTTAAAGTAGGAGGGAGAGGAATGTGTGTCCTAGAGCCTTTTCTTACACCTTAAGGGATTCTATTTCAACTAAGACTGAGCACCCTGCCAGCTAATCCTAGTTCAGAGTAATTTCTATTTTACATATTTCTTCTCTTACATATATTATTTATCTATAATTCTCCTTGAGTCTATCTCACTATTCTTTTCTTAACTTCTTAAATTGAATGCCTACCTTATTAATTTTCAATCTTTCTTCTTTTCTAAAAAAATCAGCACTAAAACTATATATTTTCATTTATGTATCACTTTGAATACATCACACCAGTTGTGAAATGTTGTATTTTCCTTAGTGTTACTTGCAAATACTTTTTACCTTTTTGTATGATTCGTTTTTTGATCCATGAGTTTTTAAATGTGCTTTAAGATCCTCAGATATGTGATTTTTGTTTTTTAACTGATTTTTAATTTAATTGTATTCACAGAATCTGATCTGATTCTGATGCTTCGAAAAAAAATTAAGATCTGTTTTATGAATGGTTTTTGTAAATATTCTGTGTACTTAGAAAGTGTATGTTTTCCCCAGATAATGGGTATATGATCCACATGTGTCCATTGAGTTAAGTTGTTAATTTTGTTGTTCAGTTGTCATTATTTTTCCTCTTCAGCTGTTTGGTTGATCTAGGGCCCCTGTGAGGGCTGAGTATGTCTACGCATAGCAATCTGTGTACATTTATTGATACATTTATCTCGAAGACAGTGTTTTGCACATGGGTGATTTATAAGTTGCCTGTAACATAGTAACAAAAAGAGGATGTACTCTGGAGTTAGATTACTCAGGTTCAAATCTGTGAGACCTTCGTCAACTACTTGACCTCTCTGCACCACAGTTTCCTCTGTTAAAACAGGAATAATAATAGTAGGCTTGTTGTGAAGATGAAATGCATGTAAAGCTCTTAGACCTGGGATGACTTTAATCAGAATCCAGGAGCAGTTGGAGGAGGTTCAGAGTGGCTGAGACCTGGAAAGGCTACCAAAGCAACAAGAGGTAAAGTGATGGGAGAAGGTCAGAGGGTCAGACATTTGGGACAAAAGAAGGAGATGGTAAGACTACAAGACTAGAGCAAGTGCACAGGAAACTAGTGTTTCTTTATTTCCTTTGTCACAGACCTGGAGATGGTGAGTTCAACAGGCTTCACACTCGGATTCCTGAAACCTCATCCTGGGGCCTATACACTTTGATCCCACGGGGAAGCATTTAGGAATAGGGGCAATTTGAGGTTACTACTATGAAAACCATGCTACTTGTATTCCGAAAGACTCCTGCTGGGCTCTGCTTCCTGCTTTGTGAGATGAAGTCAGGAGTTAGTATCCGGCAGGAAATTACGGCAATGAGTCAAGTTTGAATGCGTGTAAGTGGGCAGGCAGGGCAGGCTACACAAACCTGGTAACTGATTTTTTTTTTTTTTTATTTTAGAAAGAGCACTATTCAGTGTCTGGCTACACAGGTCAGAAATAACACCATTCCTGATCCGAGGAACTTAACTAATTTGAATAAAATGTTTTTTCAGGATTGAGAGAACACACACACACACACACACACTTCTCTGATTTCAGTCCTGCCTAGAATCATGCTAATTTTTACTTTTTATGAAAACATAAAACCACAAATATAGACAGATTAGGAGAGGATACAACAGCAAGAAAGTTTTGGGAGCTACAAAGCAAACTTTTGAAAGGTAACTGGCAAAATCAACTCAAGAAACATAAAAGGCTTGAGCTGTCAGTTGGGTAAACTGAGGGCCAAACTGATTCATATCTTGAAACCCTCAAAAGACTCCTAAATTATAGTACCAGGTACCATTTGACCCAGAAGTCAAAGAAGACCACTAGAACAAGACAGAATTTATGAGTCCCTGTTTCCCTTCTCTCCATGCGACTGGGTGGCTGTTGTCTACTCTAGAAAGTAGAGTTTCTGAGTTGGAGAAAACTAGATTCATTAAAGATATGAATGCTACACCCAAATCAGAGAGATCAAGTGACTTGTCATCCTGCATACTGATGCTGAGAAACATCTCCCCCCAACCCCTCTGAAGGCCTTTAGGTCTCAGAATGTCGGCAGCCATCCAGATTGTCAGCAGTTCAGCTGGAGATTCTCTAGGGAGACTGACCAGTAGGAAGCAAATTTAGATAGTGACTGCAGCAGGCTAATTGTCCTCTTACACACCCGCACACCATGTTCTGTCTCTGGAAATTATGAGTATGTCATCTCAAAGTGAATTTTATAGATGTGATTAAGAATTTTTTAATGAGATTATCTCCTGGTTATCCAGGTAAGTCCAGTGAATCACAAGCGTCCTTATAGGACAGCAGCAAGAGTATGATTTCAAGGAGAGATGTAAGGATAAAAGCAGGACACAGAAAGGAGAGACATTTCTACTCTTTTGGATTTCAGCAAGGAAAAAGGAGCATAAACCAAGAAAGGCAGATGGGCTCTAGAGGATGGGAAAGCAAGGACAACAGGTCTCAGACAGCCTCCAGAAGAGCATGGGTCTTCCAGTACAGTGATTCTAGTTCAGTGGAACTAATGTTGGACCTCCAATCTTAAGAACTGTAAGATAATAAATTTGTGTTGTTCTATGTCACTAAGTTTATGGTTATTTGTCGAGGTATCGATAAGAAGTTAAATACTAACACTTTGAAATAAATTTTAAAACCTTGAAATTAAAGGTTCATTCAGAGCCAAAAGAATAAGAGATTTTTAGAAATGTGGCAAAAGTATAGGAAAAATTTCAAACCAAAATAACCCAATCCCAAATGCTAGGAGTAGGAGAGAGAGAGAAGATTGGAGGGCACAGTCATTGTTTTAAAATCTTTCAGAGGAAGAAAATACTCTTATCAGTTTCCAGGAAAAAAAGGGAACAGGTAATACAGAAATAATAGGGTATAGTATTGGCTTTAGACTTCTGATCAGCTATATTGGACAAAGACTATAAAGCAATCCCTTTAGAATTTGGAAGGAAATTATTTATTTCTATGATGCATGACATTTTCTGACAAGCAAATATTTTTTTTAAAAAATCCGCTTGCTGAGAAGCCTCAGGAGAATGCACTCTACCAGCATAAGAGCACTCATCTTCCGCCAAGACAGGAAGAAATTGGGTCCAGGAAATTAGGAGGTAGGAGTAGCATCCTCTGAAAGAAGGAAAGGATGTCACTAGGTGTCCGGTGAGCAATCCCTGAAGGGAGCCTCTGAGACCAAGGCCATGTGCAGTCACTGAGCACCTGTCGCACCTCCAGACAGCATAACCAGGAGAGATTCCTGCTTGCACTCGGCTTGACTTAACTACATGCTAATGACCTTGCTGCTTGCTCGTATGTCCCACTTTTGGATCAGCAAGGACACTCACTTCACTCCACAGAAGGGCTCCACCTTGCCTGCTGGTGGGAGCCGGAGGTGGCTGTAAGAGTGGAAAAGTGGAGAGTAGCACACCCTGCCCGGCACACCTCCGGCAGACACCAGTGCCGGCTCCACGCCCTGCAGGCTGCCCTGACTCTGGCGAGTCCTGACTTCAGTCAGGCTCACTTCTGACCTTCTGAGAAGGACACTTGAGTACCTAGGCAGCCAAAGGCGGGCTGTGACCTAGACTGGAGACGATTTCGCTTACGTCTCCGGGGATCTTCATCTAACATAGCACAACTGCCCTTTCCTCACACAATTAGGTTTTGGAATAAAAAAGTAAGTAATAGATTGATTTGGGGTATAAATGATAAAATTATACAGAAGGGAACATTGTACTTTCCAGGGGATGTCACTCCGGCTGTTCCTGGGTCTTCAACAGTCAGCTCCAGAATCCATGCAAAAGGCCTTTGTGGAATAGTCTTGGGGATTTCTAGCTCATGGAAATCCTCTAGTACAGCAGCCTGAGAACTGACATTAACACTAGATCACGTTCTGTAGAATTCAGTTATGACCTGGATCTGGTGCATTTGCCCTTGGATGTTTGAGCATAAGAACTCTGATTGTGCTACAGTTCATAGGCTATCACCCGAATAAGACTGATAAAGTCAAGTATTTCTCAGCATGTCGTAAGAAACTTATTTAAATCTATAGACAAATTTGGGAGGCTAAAATCCTTCCAGAACACCCCAGTATGGTTTCTAGGCTCCCTTCTATTTCTTACCTTCAGCACCATTCCAGTTCTCTACTTCTAGACCCAGTATACTAGCAGATGTGACAAAAGTCACTCGTGGTAGTTGATGTTTGTTTAGGCTTCTCTGGGATAGAAACTGGGGTCTCCTCTGCAGACCAAAGACATGTAATCCCGCTGAATGGTTAATTGAACTCTCTTAGCTTCAGGCATCCAGATGAAGCTATTCCTGAAGGATTTAGAAAAAAGGACCCTAGAAATGAGGAGCTGGGTACTGAGTATGACATGGGAGCCTCCGAGCAGGAGGAAGGATGGAGTACATTTGCTGAGTCCTGAAAATCTAAGGAGTTTATAAATTCTACCATGGTGCAAGCCTCTAGCAAATGTACGTACTGCCTTTCATGGTGGAACTCCAACTTTTCTGAGCTGGAATTGAGGCTCCTGGAAGTATTTTGGTATTTTTGGATATGAGGGGAGAAGTCTATTTGTTTTGTATTTTAACTCTGGGTCTCACCTTACAACTTCAGCAAAGAGATAGATATACCCAGCCCTAGAAATAGAGTCAAGGAGATTAAGGGGAAATATTTGCAAGAATCTAAGAGGCAGCCCCTGTTGTTTTGGGTTTATACTCCAGAATATCAGAAAAATCATTAAGGTTGAATCTCCTTGGAAGACCTAAGCAGACAGCCAGTGGGAAAGAATGACATGTATTCACAGAGTTCAGAGGCCAGTTAAGGCTAAATTTCATTAAGTACAGAATTTTACTGCTCACATGTCAGAAATAAAGCTTGATCCTATATTATGGCCAATTGCTGTTGCTGTAACAAGATGCCTGGCATTGGCTACTTTATAAAGAAAAGAGTGCTAGCTAACATTTGAGAAGTGCTATAGTAAACAATGAGGTGGAGATATTGAATTCATCACTGTATGTCTTGGAGCCTGGTCCCAGGCAGTGAGATCTAAGCTGGAGACAGAAATTTCTGATTTTTTTGCCATTTTGATAGTATTTTAAGCCAAAACACAGGCTTCCTGAGCCACACTACACACTTTGGTGCCAATGTACTGCAGTTAATCTACAATATCCCCACAAACACATTGTATGTACTATTTGTTGCATCTAGAGAGAAAGCATATAATGGAACTCTTGGTGAGTTTCAGAGAGGAGGAATATTAGAAAGGATTAAGGCTGTGTTGGGTGATTTAGGGAAGTGCTTTCTTTGCTCTTGAATAGACGCAGGGAAGAAGGAGGGGTAAATCTGTGATCGTATATTTTAATCAAGCTAATATAGATGGGAAAAGAATGACACAAAGATAAATTTGCAATTGGTAAAGAAATAGCAACCATGTATTGCCAAGGAACGCTCAATTATTTTTGAGGTTTGAACTGTTAAAATTAAATTTTGCCTGAAGATAGCTTTATACATGAGTCCCTACTTAATGAACTGCAATCTAACTTAGCAGACCAACTAACTAAAAGCCTAGTTACAATTATACTTTTGTCGGAATGACTGTCTGAGTCTCAGTAACAATAACCAAGCTTCAGTGTGTTACAGGCAACCAACTATTCAAACCATGTTCAGATGAACTCTAATCAATCAAGCTGTCTCTGCACTTCCTTTCCATCTTCTGGCCATAAAGGCTACAAGACCAGTGTTTCTCCGAGCATGTTTGGGTTCTAAGGGTTCTCAATAAAGAAATTGTTCTAACCAGACATGATAATCTGATCTACTCAGGAGGCTGAGGCAGGAGAATTGCAAGTTGAAGGCAAACCCAGGCAACCTAGTGAGAACATGTCTTGTATCAGTCAGGGTTTACAAGAGAAACAAATATAACGCAAGCTATACAAATGTATAAGAAATTACAAGATTGGCTTACAATGGTCAGCCACAAAGTCGAATGAGAGAGCATACAGTGGGTGTCTGCATGCTAGAGGGGGAAGGGTCCAGCCCAAGGGCTGGAGCTTACTGCAGTGTCCTATGCAAGTCCGTATCAGGAGGCCGATGGGTCTACGATGGAACACCGAAGAATCTACGATGGAAGGCTGAAGAGTCCCAGGCAGAAGTCAAACAGTCTGTGCCAGACACCGGGAGACGATGTCCAAGCTGAAGACAAAGACTGGAACTTCTCTGAAGAAGCAGCACTCAGTCCCTCCTCATTTGCCCTTTATAGTATGCAGACTGCTCCCCTGGGGTGGGGGCAGCATTTACACCATCTGCTGTGCCCTCCTCTTGCACAGGCTGAGGATGTTACAAACTAGGGACCCTGGCCCCCTGCTGAATCCTTACACTTCTTTTTCTTTTTCTTTTTTTTTTTTTTGCAGCACCAGGGATCGAACTCACAATCTCACACCTGCCAGGGCAGGTGCTTAAGCCACAGAGTCAAACTCCCAGCCCTGGTTTTTTGAGGCAGGGTCGCACTATGTAGCTCAGGCCAGTCTTGCGCTCTGAATCCTTAAACTTCTGACCTTCTCAAATTGACACAATGAACAGATAACTGCTTGTGCTCTACACCCCAGGATGCAGAGCTACTGAGTCAGTTAAGCTCCTAGACTTCTCAAGTTGACACTAGGTATAAACCATAACATGTCTCTAAATAAATAAATAAACAAATGAACAAACAAGCAAATAAGTGTCTGGGTGTGTATCTCAGTGGTAGAGCCAAGGCCCCAAGTTCAGTCTCTAGTACCATAAAAGACAGCAAGGAAGGAAATTGTTCTTTGTTCA
>RJWM01028442.1:0-25625 GCA_004363535.1 Dasyprocta punctata
CAGCAGGGGCCCAGCTGCCTCAGCCCAGAACTAGGTCTGGGGGGCTGAGGCCCGGCGGGGGCGGAGGGGGAGCCCAGGCTCTGCCCCACCTGGGCCCTTTCCGCATGGGCCACCCCTATCTGGAGGTAGTGTAACCTGGGCCCCAGATGGCCCTGCCTCGGCTCAGCTCGACCCTCACTGGCCATGCAAGGGGCCGTGCTCAGCCCATCTCCTGGTCTTCTGCAAGCTGCCTGCCTCGGCCTCCTCCTGCCTCCTCTGCTGCCACATTGCCCATGGCCAGGGGTCAGCACTGGTGCCCAAGGGCAGTTTCCGCCCCCACCTCTGAGGTCACCACGCAGAGCCAGGCGGTGGCCGGGCAGTGCCTGCCACTGGGCCCCCTGCTCCCACAGCTAAAGCGCAGAACAGCGGCAGGTGGGGGCGGCGTCCTCAGCCCGGGCCCCTGGTAGGGCCAGGCAAGCGCGCGGCAGGTCCCGTCCTGCGTCCTTGGGGGTGCACGGCTGGCACCCTAGTCTTTGACGAGCTTATAGACATGGTGCTGGGCACCGTGCTCGCTGGTGGAGACTTCGAAGACGAAAGCGATGACCAGCAGGGTCTCCTGAGAGTCCCGGTTTGTGACCACCTGGGGGGCGGAGAGGGGTCAGACCCAGTGGGGCGCCCGTCCCCCCCAGCCCGGGCGGCGCGCACCTGCAGGATGGTGAAGTTCTCCAGCACGCTGTTCATCATGTACTTCTCGGGCAGGTGCTTGAGCTTGTGGATGAAGTTGATCATATACTCACACATGGGCGAGCGGTGGATGCGGTACACGAAGCGGCCGTTCTCCAGCCGGGCGTACTCCGTCTGGGGCGGCCGGGAGCGGAGCCGGGGTCACGGCTGGCCGTGCCTGGGTGCCCTCAACCCGCCCCACCGCGCCCCCACTCACCTCCACCTTCTCCACCACCTGCTTGCCGAAGGAGCACACCTTGGTGGAGACGCTGATGGTCATGCTGTCCGCGGAGCTGTACTGCGAGCTGACCCCGTAGAAGGCCCCGGGCCCCTCCTGGACGGTGCTGTTGAGGTCGGCCTGGGGGGCGGGCAGGGGGTGTCAGTGCCGGCAGAGGCCGCGGGAGGCATCAGCCCAGCCCGGCCCGGCCCAGGGCTCCCATACAGGGTACTGCGAAGGGCGAGGGCTCACCCAGAACTTGACGAGGAAGAAGGCGTTGGGGGGCCCCTTCTCGTAGAGCTCCTTCAGCCCGCCCTTCTTCTCGGGGAACTTGTCATAGATCTGGCGCACGTCCACGGCCTCCAGCGGCGGGTCGGAGAAGGCGGGGTTGGTCTGGCCGATGTGCACGAACAGGTGTTTGCTGTACTGTGGGGAGGGCCAGGTGGGGTCAGGGCCGAGGGGCAGGGCAGCCTGGGACCCCGAGTACTGGCCCCGCGCCCCAGCACGTTACCGTGTCAGGGTCTCGCTGCACCTCCATGAAGGCCGAGTACTCGAGGAGCCGCAGGCGCGAGGAGGCGATGGTGCGGTCCTGCCAGGCCGGCACGGAGGCGGCGGCAGCGGTGGCTGGGGGGAGCGGGGCCAGGGGCTCGTAACCTGGGAGGGAAAGACGAGACCCACGCAAAGTGGCCCAGCCTGTTGGGCCTTGGTGCTGCCTTGACAAGGGGGCCACCTTGGAGCAGGGGTGTGGTTTGGATTCTGACTCGCCTACTGGGTCTGTTTGTGCAGTGTGCAACCTGCACAACCAAGAGGGGGGACAAACTAGTACACGACCACACAAATGTTCAAGTGCGCGTTCCGCAGACACAGAAAAGCGGGAATAACCATCAGCCAGGATCCTACCACCTTGAGAGAGTGGAGCCCTGCTAGGGCTCTGGCATCTGTCTCTGGGCCAGCTTCCCACCCACAGGTAAGTACCACACTCAGCTGTGCCACGCCGAGTCCCCACCCCTGGCTGCCACTGCCCCAGCCCCCAGCCCTGGGGACACCTACTGTTGAGTGTCGGCGGCAGGGGCGGCTGGACGGGGTAGGCTGGCTGTGCGAAGGGCTTGATGCTGTGGGCGAGCACGGTGCGGTTGGTTAGGGGTGCCAGGCCCACAGGAAGTCACCTGCAGCCCCCGCACCCCTGCTCGTTCTGACTTCCGGGGAACCTGGCTGCAGTGCACAGCTGCCCTGGCATTTCCGGCCGGCCCCGGCACCCTGTCGGTTACAGCCAGAGACACCGAGGGCCGGGATGCAGGGGACCCGGGGAGGGACCGCAGGAGGGCAGGAACCCGGTACTCACTCCTGAGAGGGTCCAGGCTGCTGTCCCAGGAGGGGGGCACTGCTCCAGAACTGTGGAGGGGACAAAGCCAGGCCCTCAGGACCCCCAGCGCACCCTGCCCGCCCCACCCCCTCGCCGGCGCGGGCCTACCCTGGAGGACGCGGAGAAGACAGCCTGCGGCAGTGGCGAGGGTGGGCTGAACTTGTTCTGCAGGACGCTGGCGGACACGATCTGGGCCGAGGACATGGACGCCATGCTCTGGAGGGCTTTGTCCTTGGAGACCTGGTCCTGGGGATGCGAGGGCCGTGTGAGACCCCAAGGATGCTGGGGTCCAGCTCCGCTGTGGGCTCAGGAGAGCCTCTGCCCCGGGTCAGCCTCTGTCCTCGCCCCCCCAGGACCCACAGTGAAAGCGACTGGCTTCACTGAGGCCTTGCACGGCTGTCCTAGTACCCACGGGGACAGGTCCCGGGATCCCTGGCCACCAGAACGCCAGGCACGCGCGTTCCTTGTGTAAAGTGGTGCATTTGCAGGGATCCCATGCACACGTCCTCTGTATGCTTTAAATGGTGTCAGTTTACTTACAATGCCCAATACACAGCTGCGACTCTTGGGTGTGTTTTGATCTGGAGACTCACTATGTTGCCCAGGCTGGCCCCAAACTGCTGGACTCAAGCAACCCTCCTGCCTCAGCCTCCCCAGTACCTGGGACTAGAAGTGTATCACCATGCCTGGTGCACATCATTTTTCTATTAGACCATGCAGGGAATGACAGGAAAAATGTTCAATCCGTGTTCAATTCAGACACAATGTTTTTCAAATATTTTTGTTCTGCGTTTGGCTGGATCCAGAGGCCCACTGTACTGATGAGTGCATTTCCCCTCGGTGTGTGGGGTAGGTGCTCAGCCTCCCGTCCCATTGCAGTTCTGACACGGGCCGTGGTGCAGAGCACACATGAGAAACGGAAACCTCCCAAATCAGAAGCCCTGAGTCACTCTTCTAGTCCCAGGCACTGAGGAGGCTGAGGCAGGACGGTTGCTTCAGCCCAGCAGTTTGGGGACAGCCTGGGCCATACAGTGAGACTCTGGATCAAAACACACCCAAGAGTCCCAACTGCTGACGTTGTACTGGACATTGTAAGTAAACTGACATGATTTATTAATTTATTTTTTTTGGTCCGGGCAACCAAATTCACAACCTCATGCCTGCCAGGCAGGCGCTTACGCCACTGAGCTAAATCCCTGGCCCTATTTTTTGAGACAAGGTCTCACTATGCAGTTCAGGCTGGCCTTGAACTCACTTTGTAGCCCAGGCTGGTCTCGAACTCACAACGCTCCTCCTGCCTCAAGCTGAGAAGATTTAAAGTGGACACAGGACATGCACGTGGGATCTATGCCAATGCACCACTTTACACAAGGAAGCCCAGGCATGGGATCCGGAAGAATGCTGGGGAAGTGATTGTATCTCATTTCTCACAAATCCTGCTTTCAGCCTGGCTTGGGGGCACACGCCTGTAATCCCAGCATTGGGAGGCTGAGGCAGGAGGATGGCTGTGAGTGGCTGTGAGTTTGAAACCAGAGTGAACTACACAGCAAGACCCTGTTTTCAAAAAAACCCCAAAAAAAACAAATGGTGCTTTCAAATCACATGCATGCATTGGGGGGAGGGGGAGGCACAGGGTATGGAACCCAGGCCCGCACTGAGCCACTCTGCCCCTGGGAGCCACCCCGGTGCCACCCCTCCCAGGAGGACAGCGTTACTTACCAGGTTCATGGCCTGTGGAGGAAGAGGAGGACAGGTTAGGAGAGAGATGGAGGCTCTGCGATCGGGGACCTCACCCTTGCCCACCCCACTCTCAGCTCCCAGGACCCCCGCCCAGGCAAGCCTGCCAGTGGGGCTCCCTGGCCCCGGGTGACTGGGGCGGGGCGGGGGGGCATATGGGCACTGTGGGACTCCAGCTTGGGGGGCCTGGGACCAGCAGAGCCACCTCTACAGTCCTGGCAGGTGACACCTGTGTCGCCTCCTGTCCTTGAGTCCCCATGCAAGCGGCAAGCGGCAAGCAGCAGGAAGGAGGCGAAGGAAAGCAGAGAGGAGGGGGCGCAGTGCCCCAGACAGTCCTGTTTCCCCACCGTGGTTCCGGGAACCGGGTGCTCCCTGCCGGCACCTGCACCTCTGAGACCCCCAGGCCTGGGCCCGAGGGTGCGGGTGGGCCAGGCCGGGCGCAGGGCGCCCCTACCTTCAGCTTGGACTGAATCTCCCGAGATTTCCGCCTGGCTAGAACCTGCAAGTGGCTAGACACCTGGAGAGAGAGAGAGAAACGCGAAGAACAGGAGGAGAGGACAGGTCCAGCCGGAAGAGGCGCAGAGGGCTGGAGAGCAGCCGAGGCAGAGGCCCGAGCCGTGCGGAGGGCAGCGGGGGCGCCGGGAAGGAGCCCGAGGCCCGGGCAGGCGCCCAACGTACCTTGATGCCAACCTGGTACTCGCGCACCTTCTTCCGAGCTAGAACCTGTATGTGGCTGGACACCTAGGGGCCGCCCCGCGCCCAGCCAGGAGGAAAACATACAGTGAGCGGGCTCGGCCGCGGGGCCGGGCCGAGGGGCACGCCAGCCCTCGCCTCGGGGGACCAACGGAAACGGGGTCGTTCTGGGGGTCCTGGGGGAAGCCCCCTTTTGGCCCGGCCATTTCCGCCCTCTTCGTGGCCTTGCATGGATTCAGAGCCCACGGTGGCTTCCAAAACCACCTCGTCCAGCTGTGTAAGTAGCTCACTGCCCAAGGGCACCTGGCCCAGAAGGTGCCAGTGAGAGCCCAAATCCAGCCCCGCTTCTGCGGGCCAAGCTACGTGCCCTGGTACAGAGGAACCGCGAGCCCGAGAAGGGGTGCCGCAGGGGTGCCACTTATCACCTGGTGTCCTCCGAGGAGGCACCTTTTCCTAATGGGCACTGCTGGGGCAGGCCAGGCGCTTCCACACCAAGACTGCCAGGTCCTCCTGCCAGCCTGAGGGTCCCTGGCGGGGTCTGCACGCCCCGCCCCACAGCCACCTCCTCCAATACCACGCCGCAGCGCTCTTCAGAGGCACGTGCAAAGGGGAGACTGTGGCCGCCTCCTCCCTACAGCCCGACCCAATCACGCTTGGCTGGTCTTTGACCTTGAGCCCAGACCGGAAGCAGCACCCTGCTCCCTGGATCAGCCATAGCTGTGGGCTTCCTGTGCAAGCTGGGTTTATTCCCAAAGACTTTTTTTTTCCCCTGACAGTTATGATGTCAATTATGCTGGGAGCCCCAAAGTCACTTGCTTAGGATACAGGCAACGACTCATGTCCAACACAACTACTGATCACCGTGCCCAGAGAATACTGACGCCTGGGAACCAGGTTCTCCCTGATCCTCTCCATATATAGCTTCACGGGCTCATTTGCCTTTTGTTTGTTTGTTTGTTTGTTTTTGAGACAAGATCTCACTATGCAGCCCAGGCTGGCTTAAAACTCATGGTGATCCTTCCGCCCCAGCTCTGGAGTGCTGGGATTATAGGCGTGCACCACCACACCCAGTTTATTTGACCTTTACAACAATTTTAAGTGGTAGGTTCAAATATTATCTCTGACTTACAGGTGAAGAAACTGAAACAGAGTGGTTACCCAACTTATCTCGGGTCACACAGCCAGATGTTGGAGCTGGGATTTTTTTTTTTTTTTTTTTTTTTTGTGGTGCCAGGGGATCGAACTCACAACCTTGCACCTGCCAGACAGGTGCTTAAGCTACTGAGCCAAACTCCTGGCCCTAAGTTTTTGAGGCAGGGTCGAACTATGTAGCTCAGACCTGGAGCTGGGATTTGAACCTGGGCCCCACCTACTTTACCATCAAGCTATTCTCCCAGGACTTTTTTAGACCCTTGGAGGGGGTCCATCTCCAACTGGCGAGCTCCGGGACAGCTGAGAGTCACAAGCAGCTTCCTATCAATATTTAGCTGTTGGTCAACATGGAAACATTATAGGTATTATTTTTGGACTGATTGAACCCAGGACCTTTGTGCCGAGCTCTAGCCCAGTCCTTTTTTATTTTGAGACAAGGTCTCACTAAGTCAGTAAGCTGCCCAAGCTGGGGTTGAACTTGTAACCTTCCTGCCTCAGCCTCCAGAGTGCTGGGCTTACAGGTGTGTGGCACCGTGCCCAGTCTGGGGTAGATTCCTGGCTACTTGGCAGTGCCCTGCACACGCCCTGTCTCAGCCACTTGGCCCTGCGGCACTCTTGGTCCCCCTTCCTGGGAGCAGTCACTCAGGACCGCACTGCAGCGGCCTGGTGGGCCTGTGGGTCTCTGCCGCAAAGGCTGCTGGGAAGGGGTGGCGTGACGGCAGGGGTTGGCAGCACCAGGCGCACACACTGGCTCCCTACCTGTTTCCTTGTCCGCGTCTTCCCGGTCCTCAGTTTGATGTAGCGGGCGATGAGCTCATTCCGACCTAAAGCAGGTGGGAACATTAGGGGCAGTAGAGGCCTGAGACTCAGCCCCGCCTCCGGCACCCCAGCTCCCCGTGCTGCTCCCCCACTGCCTGTAGGGCCTTGGGGTGCTGCTTGGAGATGGGGTGCTGCAGAAGGGAAGACAGGGTGGCTGCAAGGCTGGGCCACCCAGAAGGGATGGGGACGTCCAGCGTGTGTCCCCACGCAGGTCTGTAAGCCATCCGGACGAGTCCCTTCCCCCTTCAGTGGATGGATGGATAGACCGACGGACGGACGGCTGGATGAAAGGATGGACCAAAGGGAGGGAGAGAGGCACGTGGCCTCCAACTGTCGCCTACCCTGCAAGCTGTTACTGAGTGTGTCCTTGTGCCTGCCACCCCCGTGTCCTCGGCTGCCACCTAGTAAGAGTGGCACCTACTCATCCCCATGGCCTGTCTGGGGGACCAGGCCTGCTGGGGGGTTTAGGGACGCATGGCCAGGTGTATGGGTGTATGTCTGCACCCTCAAGCCCCCCCAACCCCTCAGGCTCCCCAGAAGAGCCACATTCCCCAGATGCCTCTCTGGTGACAGAGCTGGGGCCCACTGTCCCTCCCTTCCTGCCCCCTCCCCGCCCTGTCTAAAAATACCCAGTGGGGCTGCCCCAGCCGTGCGGGAGGTACAGTGGTCCCTGCCCTGCGGAGGAGGGGGCCGGGCGCTGAGGACAGGTGACACATGGGCACGGCAGTCCCTATCAGGGCCTGGCCACAGGCCACAGGCCGTCATGGAGGGCCAGGGTTGGGACGGGCATGCACCAGGCCCAGAGGGGTCAGTTATGCCCACATGCAGCTCGGGGCGCCTTCCCCACACTGGATGAGAGGGGACCGTCCCTTCTGGGGGTGGGCACGCTGGCACAGCCTCAGGGAAACAGAGGAGCCAGGGAGGGGCCTGGGGGACAGGAGGACAAGTCCCTGTGTCCCTACAGTGCTCCACTGACCGCAGGCAGGCCCAGCGTGACTTCCCAGCCCTGCCCTGGGGGAGACCATGCTGGGGGGACCGCACCCCAGGCCTCACCAGGAGTCCTTCCCACAGCCCAGGGGGCAGAGACCCTCCGGGCCTGGCCTGCAGCGCACAGCACTGACCCAGTTTCCTGGGCCCACTGAGTCACCCCGAAACCTCCAGGCCCAGGCCGGGGCAGGCAGGGTGAGAGGTGCGGGCCGCCCGGCTTGTTTGTGAGGCGGCCCCGACCCGGCCTCGCACGCCTGGACTCGCCCGCGCTGGCCGGCGGCCAGGACGTCACCCAACTGGTCGGGCAGGGGCAGAGCAGGGAGGGACGTCCGCCTCACGCACCGTACATCTTGCCCTCGTCCGACAGGATGATCTTGCGGCGGCCACAGGGTGGGTAGATGGCCAGGGCCTCCTGGAAGCTCTGCTCGATGTCCGGGCTCCACACGCCCTCTGCGTCGTTGTCCAGCCCCTTGTCCAGGCCCTCGGGCCCATCCTCCCGGGCCTCCCCGGGGCTGCCGCTGGCGCTCCAGCTGGTGGACGCTATTGTGCTGGTTGCTCTGGGCTCCGGGCCTGAGCCCACGGGGCAGCCTGAGCCTGAGGACAGAGGCAGGGGCTTAGGCCAGGGTCCCCCCCACCCACCACTGCCTCCGAGTGGGTTTTTTTTTGATACCAGAACTCGAACTCAGGACCTTGGGCTTGCCAGGCAGGCTGTACCACTGAGCTATACCCTTGGCCCTCCATCACTGCCTCTGGACCTTGTTCCCCACTGCTGGGGTGACCCCAGAGTGGGATACAGAAAACCGGAGCTGTGTGACCCCGGGTGAGCCACTTAACCTCTCTGAGCCCGCGTGCTGTGAAAGCAGTTCAGGGCCTGCTGGGGTTGTGAGAGCTAAGCCCCAGCTCCAATGCCCGGGGCCTGACGGGCAAAGAACAGAAGCCACGGGGATCAAGACCGCAGCGAGGACGCCAAGGCCGAGGGTCTACACGGCACGCGTCAGAAAGCACCCAGTTCATTCGGCCCTCACCACACAAAGGCAGGGAAGGCGAAGCTGATGCCCACCATTCCGATGGGGGAAACTGAGGCCGAGGGTCACACAGCGCCTCCGGGATGAGCAGAGAACGGAACACAACGCCAGGGCCCGGTGATCCTGCCACTCTCGGAGGGGCCCTCGGCACTCAGCCACCAGCGAGGCCCGGATCTCCGCCCAAGGACCCGCTGGGGGAGGGGACCCTCCCTCGGTGTCCCAGCACCAATGCAGCCCTGCCCGGGACCCAGCCACAGCCAGGCCCCATCCCCGGCTGGCGGCTGGCACCCCACTCCCGGTCCGCACCTCCACAGGCCCACAGCTCCCTGGCGTGGCCCACACCGCACAGGGCCGGGGCTCCGCACACCGAGGCCCCTGCTGCGCCAGGCTGGGCGGGCAGCTTGGACCACACCGGCGACACCCCACACGCAGCCCTCGGACCCGGCCCGCAGCAGGAAACGCAAGGACTGGGTGGACAGCAGGGGCCTGGCGAGAAGCCAGGGAGGGGAGGGTGAGCCCGGGTCTTCTCAATATGGGGGGCGGGGCGGGGTTCAGCAATGGAGCAGGGTGGGGAGGCCCTCAGGATCCTGGGGTCAGCTACTAGGCTGCTACTAATAACTGCCAAATGCCAGGAAGGTTCTAGGATTTTACACACATCCATTTAATCCTCCATGGCTGGGTGCGATCACCTGTAATCCCAGTATTCCAGAGGCTGAGGCAGGAGGATTACCTGGAGTCTGAAGCCAGCCTTGGCTACATAGCAAATTCAAGGCCAGCCTAAACTACACAGCAAGAGTCTGTCTTAAAAAAAAAAAAAAAAAAAAAAAAGAAAGAAGGAAAATCTTCACAATAAACCCATGAATGCTATTATTAGTTATACTTTATAGATGAATAGATGAGGACATCAAGGAACAGAAGAGATTGAACAACTCGGCCAAGGCCACACAGCAAGGAGCGCTAGGGCTGGTTCTGAACTTGGGTGTCTGGCTTCAGTCTGGAAACCAAGGGAGGGGGCTAAGAGGGAGGCCCCGCTCCCATGACGACCCCCCAAGTCTGCTCCGCAAGGTTCAGCCCGGGACCCCCTCGGCTGGGCAGGCTGAAGGGCTCCATACTCCTTCCCCACTGCCTGTGGAGCCTGCCCGCCAGGGCCAGGGCGGGAGCCCCATCCCCAAGCGAGTGCTTGGGACAGAAGCGGGGCTCGCTGGGGGACAGCCTCCCCGCAGGCATCAGCCGCGCACCCGGGCTGTCAGAGGACTGGGGGTCCCCTGAGCTCCGCCCGGCAGCCCTCCACCCCCTCTGCCCGACGCTCTCCCAGCCTCCCTCTGAGCACCAGGGCCGCACTCCGGGGTCCCCCAGGAGCCCCAACCTCCAAAGCGATGTGCCCCTCGCAGCCCGGCCCCCCTGCCGGGTGATGTCAGCCCCGCCCCGCCCCCCGCCGGAGCGCTGTGGCCAAATATGGCGAACAGAGCGGAGCGGGGCCGGGACAGACGGGGGCGGGGCGGCCAGGCGGACGGGGCAGCTGGGGAGGGGGAGGGGAGCCCCCCCCAGGACGGCGCGTCCAGTCCAGATGGTGGAGACCCTGTCTTGGCGCTGCCTCCTGGGCACCCACACGATGGGTTCTCCAGGAATCCCCTTGGGCATAAAGGTGCCCACACGGGGGCCCACTGGTGGTCCCCCCCAAACGACCCTGCCCCACAGTGCTGCATTTGTCCCCAAGCCTGATTCCCACGAGGTGATGGCAGCTGCCGTGGCCAGGGGGCTTCATCTGACAGCAGCACTCAGGGGCGGAGGCACTGCGGGGCTCCCGAGTGAGCACCCTGGGGAGGGGGCAGCACTTGAGACAACCGGCCAGCCCCCAACCCCAGGGCCAGGCGGGGTGACAGGGGCTGCGGGTGGGCTCCGTGAGAAATCCAGAGGGTGCTGGTGGTGCCCTGGGCCGGGGCGCTTGGAGGGCACCCACCTCCCCGTGCTGAGCCACCCAGAGGGGCCGAGGGAGACAGCTGAGACCGACAGGAGGAGCAGGGTAGCAGGACAGGGCGATGGAGCCGGACAGACAGGAGGAGCTCGGCGGGAAGCACGAGGCACAGAAGGAACCGTGGAGAAAGCCCGGAAGGAGCAGCTCGGACAGACACAGCGGGGAGGCCGCAGGGTCGGGCGGACGGCAGGCAGGCGGAGATGCGGAGCCCTAGAAGCAGGGAAGACACGCACAGCAGAGGGGGGAAGGGACAGACGAGGAGGGGACACTGGATGAGACAGGCCGCAGAGCAGCGGGACCAGGAGGGGGACCCGGGGGAGGCGAAGCTGCACACCGCGGCCACACACCTGGCCCATCTGGCCCGGCCCTGCCACAGCTGGGTCCTGCTCCCTGGCCCTCAGTCTCTGGGGCAGAAGGCCCACAGGGTGGTGGCAGGGACGGGGTAGGGGGACTAGGTGGGCTGGGCGAGCAGGCGCCGCCAGCCCTGGGGAGATAAGGGGCACCTTGCTGCCCACTCCCCACCCTGACCCTGCAGCCAGCTCTGCCGGGAGAACTGGCTGGACGGCTCCAGGGATGGAGGCCGGAGTTGGGGCTGCTGCAGAGGCCGGGGGACTCCAGACCACCAGGCCCCATGGCTCCTTCTGGAGGAGTCCAGGGGTTGCCAGCCTGAAGTGTGGGCTCCCCCGGACCGCTGTCCTGGTTGGGGGTACAGATGGGACAAGGTGCATTGGCAGGTGGGCACCTCCCCTGCCCCATGGGGAGCCAGTGCTGAACTGGGGCCCCACTGGGCCAGGCAGGCAGCTGCCACGCACCTCAGGGTGGCGGGAAGACAGCGAACCCCACAGTTACTGGGAATCCCTGGCCCTGGCCTGGGAGCACTGAGCCTGGGGTGAAGGGTGGAGAAAGAGGGGGCCTGCAGCCTCCCCACCCCCTCAGCCTCCCTCACTCCGCCCCACCGCGGCCAGCTGTTCCCCAGCTGCCAGAGGCTCCCACCCCGGCGGCAGCAGCAGCGGAGGCTCCGCTGGTCCAGTCTGGGCCCGGACGAGGGGGGTGGGGATGGTGACTGTCTCCCCCACCTCCAGCCCAAGGACCCCGGGGGACCCTGCCAAGTGGCCACACCCTGCCAGGCTGGGAAGGGCGGATCTTCTCGGAGGAGGATAGATTCCTACAGGAGGAAGCAATCTGCGAAGCCCACGAGGGTGGGGGGGGCCTCCCTCTCCCGGACCTCCTTAATGTGCTTCCAATTTGGGCATCAGACTCTGCCTCTCCTCCGCCCACCACTCGGGGTGGGTGCTTTCTCAGGGAGCAATGGGGGGCAGGACTCCCCCCACCCCGGCCTCACCCCGGGCCACCCCTCCCACAGCAGCAAGGGAAGGGGTCAGGCCCTCTCTCCGGGACTGTCCAGTCGGCAGCTCGGGTCCACTCCCAGGGAGGGAAGCCCGCTGGGGGCCCTCTGTTCCTAATGAACAAGGTTAACATGTTGATGGGTTCCGTCTCCGGCCCCCGCAGGTTCCCTGGGTCACCCACGGGGCTGTCACATGGGTCACAGTGTCCTCTACAAACAGGTTTCCTCCGTGCTGCGCCAGCGCCCGGTCCTGTCTCACAAGAGGTCACGGCCGCCATCCTGCACATTCAGAGCCTGCACCTCTCTCCTTCCTGGCTTTTTTTTTTTTTTAAAACTATTTTATTTATTCATTCATTTGTTAGTTTTGAGACAGGGTCTTCTCTTGAGCCAGGCAGGCCTTGAACTCCCTACATCATGTGTAATTCAGGCTGGCCTCAAACTTTGGCTCTCCCTGCCTCAGCCTCCTAAATGTTAGGGTCCCAGGCATGTGGCACCACCGCACCTGGCTTCTTCCCTTGGGGGTGTTTTTTGTTGTTGTTGTTCTTAATTGTACTGTGGTAAAATATACATAATCTAAAACTTGCCACTTAATCTTAATCCAGTCTTTCATGCCAGGTGGAGGGCAGGCGGGCACCCTCTCAGTTCTTTTTTTTTTTTTTTTTTTTTTTTTTTTTTTTTTTTTTGTCTTTTCAAGACAGGGTCTTGCTATGCAGTTCAGGCTGACCTTGAGCTCACACTGTAGCCCAGGCTGGTCTCGAACTTGCAATGATCCTTCTGCCTCAGCCTCCCAAGCGCTGGGATTACAGGCATGTGCCGCGACACACGGTGCCCTCTCAGTTTTTAACACCAGCTTTTTCGTGATCATCCACACAGATGCCCCGCACTGGGTCCCAGCCCCGCCACAGGTCACGCGGTGTCCCACACCCTGTCTGGCACGCTCCACGAGGATGTCACCCACACACGCGGATACCATGATCACCCACAGAGCAGTCTCAGCCACACCTGCAGTTTCTCGCACACAGCCACACACTCGGGTGGCCTTGTCAGGCTTGGTGTCGGCAACATGCGGCACTTATACTTGTTTCCCCCCACACCCTGACACAGGTCACACTGTCACAGACGGCCCTGTGGTTTCAGTCGCACCTGGTGTCATATACAAGTCAGACCTGAGGCCACCTCACAACCTGTTTCACAACACACACCAGGAGTTGTCACGCCACACATGCGCAGTGTCACACAGTGTCACACACGTGCAGTGTCACACACGCGCAGTGCCCTTCACACAGAGCAGTGGCGTTCCCAGACGCACGCAGGTGCTCGGGCAGGAGCTGGCTTCACAGACACGGCCAGCGCAATGCTCACGCACAGAACGTCACAGGCATGTCACCAGAATGTCACAAACACACACAGAAGATCACACGCGGAAGACTCTCACGGCTCCTCTTCTGAATCCACACACCAGGATGTCACAGTCGCTGACAGCACCACACGCCTGCGCCCAGCCTCGCCCGCGGTCACGCGCACAGAGGGCCCCTCTCCCACACTGTCCAGAGCGCGGACTGCCCTACTCCGGCCTCACGCACAGCACACCCGTGTCGTCACCCACGGTTCCGCACCGGTGCTCGCCTGCTTCTCTCCACTTCCTGTCCTCTGGGCCTGGCAGGGAGCACAGGAAACAATCGGCACTCTAGGAAACCCCAAGAGTGAGGCTCTGGGGACCTGCGGGGGTGAAGCTCTCAGACTGCAGGTGCCTCAAGGGCACAGGCGGTGTCCTCTCCCCTCCACCAACACCCTCTCCGCTGGCACACAGGGAGGAAAAGACCTTGGGGACAGGGCCAGATGTGACCCACTGACCTCCAGCTCTAATCAGAGAGGCTGCTGCCTTGGCCCTAGGGCTGCCCAGCGGTCTGCGGAGACCTGGATCCTCAAGGGCACAACAGGCTAAGACCTCCTAGGGCAAGGGACCTTCCTGTGGCTCCCAGCCCCCTGCCATCTAGCGTCACCTCCCTGCACCTGGACAGACCCGAGCCAGGACTGGGCAGCACCGGCAGCTTCCACACTGTACTTCTATGGGTGCCCAGTGTGTTCTGGAAGTGTGTGGTGGGGGGACAGGTGGCCACCAAATGGCCTTGGACAGTCCCATCCCATCCCATCCCATCCCAACCAGCCCTGCTGGGCACCACCGCCACTTTCTTCCGAGAGCACACTCCCTGGTCCTTTTTCCGTCATGCTCACCTGCCGGGGCGACTCCTCACACCCGCCCTGGTTTGTCCTTGCCTCCTTCCTTGCCTCTTTCCAGGTCCTCCCACGCCCGAGCCCACTGGGGTTCAGGTTCTGGGCCAGAAGGCCGCAGACCCAAATCCCAGGAAGGTTTGGAGAAAAGGCACCTGCACCCGAGAAGCTGTTTATCCGCAAGAAAGCGAAGACTCTCAACTGGACGCAGCGGAGGAGGGGCGCTCCAGCTGGCACCAGAGCCTCGATTCCTCATCCTCCGCCGTGGAGCCCTCCGCCCCTGGTTCTAGCATTTCCCCCAACTGCAGCAAGTACTAAGCTGTGCAAAACCAAGAGTGCAGGCAGGCGCCAGGCTCACGCACAGACATGCACACGTGTGTGCGCAGACAGCACGCACCCGAAGCTGTCTCCTGTCAGCCACTGACCATCCTGTTCAGCCATTTCCCAGGCCGCAATGCACTAATGAGAATCAGTTACGGTCCCCTCCCTGGGGGGTGAGGGATGCCCAAGAGCCCGAGACTCCCACCAGCTCCAGGCCCCCTCTCTGAGGAGTGGCACCCAGGGGTCCTCAAGTCCCCACCACCACACAGTGCAGCCTGGAAGATACAGCTGGCTGTCTCTGTCCACAGCACCAGCAGGAGGCCAGAAGCCCACAGATCACATCCTGGATGGGAGACTCCTTGGGAAGGGCTCCAGGAGGGAGCCGCACTCCTCGGGACCAGCAGCCTAGGGGAGTTCCGTTTTCCCTCCTGGCCCCCCAGGCTGTGCCCAGCATCCTGGCCCCGGAGTCCACCAAGCCCTCAGCACCGGGGTACCCCAAATGCACAGAACTAGGCCCCGAGAGAACGGATACGCAGGGCCGCCACAGCCACCGGCCCCTCTGAGCTGTGTCCAGCCTCACCCGCATCCTCTGTGGGCTGCAAGCCTGGGCCTGACCTGGTTCTGCCCCTACCTGGAGCAGGGAAGATAGGGAGGGAGGCAAGACTCCCCCAAGGCCTCATTCCCCCTTGCCTGGGGCGTCTCGGGCCTGGACAGGGCCTCTCCCAGGAAAGGTGACAGAGAGGGGTCTCAATGACACTGCCTCCGGGCCTGCTTGGGCTGGAAAACAGACCCAGGCCAGCGCCCAGCCCTCCCTTCCCAAGGAGGAATAAAGGGCGACCGGGGTGGGCAGGGGCGTAGAGCCCAGCCACCCTCAGACCCTCAGAGTCTAAACCCGGAGGCCCCAAACCCAGCGTCCTGGGAGCCCGGCGCACGGGGCTTGGGCTGGGACTCGGACCCCTCCCGACGCGGCGCTGGGCTGGAGGGGCTCGGGGCGCACGGCGGGCGGCAGCTCTGCGCCCCGACGCCGTCCACCGGCAGCCGGCGGCCCGGGCCGCCAAGGAGCGGCCGCGCGCGGGAGGCAGGGCCGAAGCCTGCGCGGAGTCGGCCCGCGGGCTCCGGAGTCCAAAGGGCGGCGGGGCTGGGGACCGGGCGCCCCGGATGCGAGTCCCCGCGGCAGGGCCCGGGCTGCACGGCGGCGCGCGGAGGACACGGTCGCGGCTCCCGGCCGCCGGACCGACTCGTCCCGGCGCTGAGGGGTGGGCGGGGCTTCCCGGAGAAGTTTCTCCCCCTTCGCTAAACTTCCCGGCACCCAGATCGGTGGCTCCGACTCGGAGCTGGACAATGGCTCGGGGACCCAGCCCCCCTCGAGTGTCCCCGCGATCCCGAGCCAACCAACCAGTGCCTCTCCCGCGGCGAGGCCTCCTCCCGGCGGCTGCCGGGCTTACCTGGTCCGAGCTCGGGGGGGCGCTCCGGCCAGGCCGCTCCGCGGGGCCCGAGGAGCCGGAGGGGGCCGGGAAGGGAGGTCGTGAGGAGGGGGCCGGCGGGAATGCGCGGAATGAGCCGGGCGGAGCCGGAGCCGCAGCGCGGGCGCGGAGGAGGGAGCGAGCGGGACGGAAAGTTTGTGTTGAGAGCCGGGGCTGGGGGTGGGGGCCGGGGCCCGGCGGGGCGGGGCCGATGGGCGTGGTCAGCTCGGGGGCGGGGCCTGGCGAGCCGCCCCCGCCGGCGCTCGCGCTGCCGCCCCTCCACCCAGGGACCCGGGGCGCCCCGGCCTCCCGCGCCCCGGCGCTTGCAAGCTGCGCTGCGCACCGGCCTCGTCCCCTCGCCCGTCCCTCGCTGGAACTGGGGGCTCCGGCCCGGGGCGGGGCCGAGGGCGGAGCTCCCGCCTTGGGGAGGCGGGGCTGTCGTCGGTGCTGGGGGCCTTGGGTGCCGCGTCACGAGGCGCTCGGCGGAGCCTGGCCGCACGGGCCTCGGGGCTCCCCACCCCGAGCCTGGTCCCGAGCCGCCGAGGCGGAGCCCCCCGCCCCGCCCCGCCCCGCGCCCGCCCCCCGCGCCGGGGCCCCATGCCGGCCCCGCCCTGGTGGCTGCGCGCGCCCTGCCCGGACCCGGTTTGTCTGGTTCTCCCCGAGCGGCTCGTTTCTCGAATTTCTCCCTTTCTGCCTCTTCCCGGACCTCCGGGCCCTCCCTCTCCGCCTGGCTCCTGAGGGCCCCGCGGGGGGCGTCGCGACACCGCGCCCGCCGACCTTCGGTAGGACCCACCCGCGACGGGGGAAGGGGGCGCGGCCGGAGGTCCCAGCGCGCTCCAGGGACCCCTCTCTTTGGGGATTCCCCGCCCCGTGATCCCCTCCGCCTTGGGGATCCCCCGCTCCTCCCCCAGTACCCCCGCTGTGCCCCGGGACCCTCAGGTCCCCGGCTTTGCGCGCCTCGCCGAGGAACCACCGCTGCGCTGCCGAGGACGCGGCTTTATTGGGGCTGTGGGTACCTGCGCGAGTGCCCGCCACCTACCCCGCCTCCGCCGGGTCCCCGCGCGGTCCCACAGGGGGTTAAAGCAACACTGACTACCGCTCCCGGACAGGAAGTGACTGGGGCGCGGGGAGGAGGGGGCGAGGCCGCGCGGGCGGGCTCCTCGGCCAGATGTGCGGCTCCAGCTCCAGATGCTGTCCGTCTCCATCGCGCCCGGCGTCGGAGCTCCTCCCGCCTCGGCCCGTGCCAGGCTGCCCAGCGCACGGAGGTCGCCAAGCGGCAGTGAGGGGTCGACCCGCGGCGGTGGAGGGGCCCGGCCGCCTCCTCTCAGTCGTTCCCCTCGTGCTGGCCGCCTCTGGGGGCGCCGGGCGCTGCGGGTCACTCGCAGGCCAGCTTCCCGTCGAAACTGGAGAGGGCGATGGCGAAGGCCTGCAGGGCGCACAGCGGGTACCGGTAGTCGAGGGTGAAGGCGTCCTCCGCCACGCGGCCGAACTGCAGCACTATGTAGTCGGCTGCGGACACAAGATGCGTGGGGGCGGCCCGAGGCCTCCTTGGACCACCGTCCGGGCAGCCAATGTCCGCACCACGGGGGAAGGCCCTGTTCCTGTGGGGCAGGCCAGCCCCACCCGTACTTCACTGCCTGTCGCTGTGAGCCCCAAGGGCAGGGGACTGCCTTATCGGGAGGCCACTGCCCGGAGCCTGCTCCAGCAGGCACTTACTGAGGCCGTGCAGGACCCTGTGGGACTCCCCAGTGCCCAGTTCCCTTCCGGCCCATTCCTTCGCCGCCCTCCCTGGCCCCACGATGGACCCCAGATTCAGTCCCTTCACGCATGTCCTGGTTCCCTGCCTTAGCTGGTGGCCCCACAAGCCCCCTCCCGTGCTGATCTCGATCCCCTGCCCCAATCCCCACACCTCCCCCAGCATCCATAGGGACAGGAAGTTGCTAAAAATACCCCCTACTGCTAGCCTGGTGGCTCCACCAGAAATGTGATCCAGAGAGCGGTCCCAAGGCCAGGGGACAGGTGACACTGGGGCACATCCCTGGAACACAGTGTGGAGGGTTTTGATCTGTGTGGCCCTACCCTGCAGAGCCATGGTCCTCTAGGAGATACCTTTCCACCCCAAACTTCCTCATCCTGCTGGGAGCCTCTCCCCAGGGCTTGGAACCGGGACATTTTCACTTAATTGCGTCCCAGGTACATCTTGTTTCCCTCCAGGGTAGGCTTTTGGCCTCACTTAAGAGAATACATGGACTCAGAAATGCTTGGCTAATTTGCTTTGCTCTGAAGAGGTTAGAAACACGGGCACTGGAGCCAGACTATGGAGGTTCTGATCCTGGAACTATCTCTTAGTCGCTGTGTGACCCCGAGCAAGTTCCTTAACCTCTCTGTGCCACCCGTATCTGCCAAATACTGATAATGACAGTACCTTGGTCATAGGGTTATTGAAAGGATTTAACAAGTCATTATCCGTAAAACCCCCCAACGGGGCCTGGCACACAGCAAGTACGGGGTCCCTGTGGTGAAATAAGTGTCGAGGAGCAGTGTCAGTTTCTGGAGGAGCTGGGAGGGCGTCTCTCTGGGCCTTGGCAGCCCCTCTGACCACACAGGGGCTTTGTGGGTGCCCTGGTTTTCAACCCCAAGCAGCAAAGCCTCCAACACACTTTAACCTTTGGCTCTGGCTCGGGGCTCGGTGGATGCCGGCACCGTGGGGACCCCTGCGTGGCATACCCGGGGCCGGGGTTCTGAGACTCACGGTCGTCGGCGTGGACGATCTGGAAGTTCTTGACCGAGGCCTGGGTGACCCGGCCCTGGAAGTTGAGTGTGTAGGAGCCGCTGTCCTCATTCCACACGGGCGGCTTGTTGTGCAGCTCGATGAGGCTCTCCAGGGTCTTGTTCTGCCACCGCACCAGCAGCCCGTCGCTGGCCTGGGGGTCCGGGAGGTGGGGGACAGTGAGAGGTGGGCGTGGTGCTGACCAGGAAGGGGAGCCCTGCGGGGCCCGGATGGTGTGACCCACGAGAACCAGGGCGCCCCGCATGGTCGGGCCTCGTGCTGATGTGCTTGGGCGGGGGCGGTCTTAGGGCTTGGCCACCCACCACCTCCAGTTACAGAGGTGACCCAGACGGGCCAGGGCCTGCCAGGGCCCAGAGGTGGACAGACAGGTGGACAACGGCTGAGGATGCCCGGGGAGGGGGTTCTGTGAGGAGGGAGCAGTGTGGGGGTGATGGTGCTCGTGAGCTGTGTCCCCTCGTTGTCTGTTTGTGTCCAGGGCTTGGAGTTCATCACTCAAGGCCCCCTCCTCCAAGAAGCCTTCCCCACCCCAAGTCTGATGCAGACCACCCAGCCCCAAACTCCCACGGTGCCTGCTCCCTGACCCCTCCATCATGTGCAGGAACAGTGCCTCAGTTTCCCTCCTGTGGTGCTGCTCAATCAGTTAACAGCACGTGGGATGTTATTTAGCTCTGGTCCTGGCAGGGAACTGGGTGCTGGGTAAATAGCAGCTGTGACAGCAGCTAGGTTGGGTCTGGATCTCAGGGCCTGGCCCAGAGCGCATGATGAAGAAATGACAGTACTCGCCAGGCGTGGTGGCGCACGCCTGTCATCCCAGCACTCTGGAAGCTGAGGCAGGGGGATCGCTGAGAGCTTGCAGCCACCCTGGGCCACGTAGCAAGACCCTGTCTCAAACGATCCAGGAAAAAAAAAAAAAAAAAAAAGAGAGTGAACCCAGACGGATGTGTGCGTTTCCTCCAGGCAGAGCGAGGGGCGCTGTGGGACCCGCAGGCCGAGCAGAGCAGCCCCCCAGCGTGAGCCTCCCGTGGTGGCAGCCGGGTGGCTGGCCCGGGCCTCTGATGCGGGCGTGACTTTCCAGCGGGGACGGGTGTGCCATCAGCTGACGGCGGTATTACTTTTCATTGTAAATGAGTAAAATGACATCAGTCTCCTGTGCCTACGGGATGTGCCCATCATCCGTTCCGAAGTCCTGAGCTCACCCGCGCCCGGTGCCCGGGACAGCATCGCCCTCAGCCATGTCCCGCCCCTGATCCTGGTCCCCTGCAAAGCCACCTTTGAAAAAGGAAGTTGCTTCTTCACTCGGAACCCTGCTTTGGCTTTCCATTTCTATAGCGCAAAAACCAGTCGTACAGGCTCGCTCTGCCCCTCGCCCTCACCTCTGACCTCATGCGCCCCCCAGCCCGAGCCACCAGCAGGCACTGCGGGCCTCAGGGCCTTTGCATTGGCTCCCTCTCCCGGTCCTGCCCCTAGATCCCTGCAGATACCCCCCCACCCCACTTTAATACTGAAATGGCACTTGTCACCCCCTCCCTGCCCAGCGCCCGGCCCCTTCTCCCGCGCAGGCTGGCGGATTCCTCACAGCTGCGGTCTGCGTCTCTCTCCCGCCCCTAGAAGGCCGCTTCCGGGGAGGGGGGCGCTTTGGCCCTCGGTGTCCCCTGCCCCGTGCCGGGTCCTGCCTGGCACTCGTGACCGTGACCGCGGTGGGTGTGAGCTGACCCCGCGCCAGCTGTAAACCCCCTGCTGCCGGCTCCCAGGGAGCCCCTGAATTCGTCCTTCGAGCTGCCAGGAGGAATCTGCTGCCCGCTCAGGGGAGCTGGGCGCCCCGGTAAACTGAGTCCCTACCCCCTCGCCCCCCGGACCGGGTCACACGGGGTGGGGGCGGGACTCACGTTCCGCGGCCGGATGGGGACCCTCTCGTTGTCGGCGTCCATGCCCGGGATGATGACCGTCATGCGCCGCGGCCCTCGGAAGCCCAGCACGTTGGTTTCCTGGGGCGTGGAGGGGGGGGACGCGGTGAGGCCGGGGGGAGGGGAAGCCCGGGCTGGGGGCGGAGGAGGGGGCGGCGGGGTCTTTACATAGATCACGGCCGCCAGCTCCTGGCGCAGGCTGCTCACGTCGCCGCCCGCCCCGCGCTGCGGGTTCTTCCCGGCGTCGAAGACGGTGAAGCGGTTCCCCAGGAGGTTGGACCTGCGAGCGGGGCAGAGCTGGGGCCGGGGCCGGGGGCCTCCTAGCCCTGCGCCAGGCCCTTTGAGAGCAAGGCGTGGAGTGGCTCAGGCCTGAGCACTTCCTGTCCTTGCCCTGACTTTCACTCTGGAAAGGCCTTTTTAATTTTATATATTAATTTTTTTTTTTGAGGCAGGGTCTCACTATATATTTCAGGCAGGCCTCCACCTTGGAGGTGATCCTCCTGCCTCAGCCTCTAAATGTTGGGATCCTCCTGTCTCAGCCTCCTGAACGCTGGGATTATAGGCATGCACGACCCCAAACAGCACTGGAGAGGTCTTTTCTGAAAGTACAATCTACAAGGACACCGGGTAGCTTTCAAATTTCAGTTCTATCTCTTCATAGCTATGTGACCTTAGGCAAGTTCCTTAAACTCTCTGAACCTCAACTTTCCACTTGCAAAATGTGCACATTTGTTTGGTAAAAGGGATCAAATAGGTTAACATTTGGGAGTTGCTTAGAACTATGTATGACACACCGATGCATCCACTGGCCCTGTGTGAGTGTTGTTAATTAAATAAATAAATGTTGGGCATGGTGGTGCACTCCTGTAATTCCAGCACTTGGGAGGCTGAGGCAGGAGGATCGCTGTGAGTTCAAGACCAGCCTGGGTTACAAAAGTGAGACCCTGTCTCAAAAAAAAAAAAAAAAAAAAAAATAGCAGGTCGCAGTGCCGCCCACCATGGCCCGCGTGAGACCGGATGTGTGTGGGATCCAGAAAGTGCGTCCCCCACTGGAGAACGCGGGTGACCGCCCCCGCCCCACCTCAGCTTCCCGACGAAGTTGTCCCCGCCGCGGGACAGGTTGGTGGGGTCGCTGGAGATGAGGTAATTGGCGGTCTTGCTGCGCTTGCGCTTCCGGCCGGCCAGCAGGAAGACCTGGAGGGGCACGGGAGGGCGCGTCGGGGAGGACCGCGACCGTGACCTTCGGGGCCTGCGGGGTCCGCGCCCGGCGCCCCGCCCCCACCTTGCGCTCGGCGTCCAGGTGCAGGAAGTAGGAGGGGTACACGCCCCGCTCCATGCCCTTTTTGTCGCGCGTGAGGCGGCAGCGCACTGTCCGGCCCTGCGGTGCGGGGCGCAGCACGAACTCTTGGGCGTCGTCCACCTCCACGGGCGGGGACACGGGCCTCTCCTCCTTCTGGGGGTACAGGGGTGTCAGCCCAGACCTGCCCCCCACCTCGGCGGGTGCCCAGGTTGCACACAGGCAGGGCCTCCGGGACACGCACTACTTTTTTTTTTTTTTTTGTACCAGGAATTGAACTCAGGACCTTCCACTTGCCAGGCAGGCGGTTACGCCGCCAAGCTGTATCTCCAGCCCCTACACTCACCACTTTCTGTGTAGTAGAAGGCCTTGGTCCCTCAAACTGGGGACAGCTCTGTCCCCAGCGGCCCCTACCCCAGGGGATCTGGGGCACTTGCTGTTTCATTATCAGTTTGTTTCCCTTGTAAGAGCTCAGGCTCTGGGTTCAAATCCCAGCGCCACCGCAGCAGCTGGCCCATCCTGTTCGTTGCATTTTCCTGTCTTTTTCATGAGGGGTCAACGCACCAACCTTGTGACAGTTTGAGGGGAGCACATCTCACAGTGGGTGAGCGCCAAGTCATGCTAAGGACCCACAGAAGGGTCTCTGTGAAGTTTTTGCTGACCACGACTCAGTTTGTTCGTCTGAAAAGTGGGTCTTGTGTGGGTGGATCTGTGGGACCTGACTTAATTTACACACTTAAAAATCCTCCTGTATACTGGGAGTGGTGGCACATGCCTCTAACCTCAGCACTGGGGAGGCTGAGGCAGGAGGGGTCCCATCAGTTCAAGACCAGCCTGGGCTCCATGGTGAATTGAAGGCCAACCCGAACTACATAGTGAGACCCTGTCTCAAAAATAAAAATATTCATATAAACTCCACCAATGTGTTTTAAGCGCTTTCTAAATATTAGCCCTTAACCCTCACATGAACCCTCGGGTCAGCTGTTCCTATTGTACAGATAATGAATCAAAAGTCTTTTTTTTGTGGTACCGGGAATTAAACTCACAACCTCGCACCTGCCAGACAGGCACTTAAGCCATTGAGCCAAACCCCCAGCCCTAGTTTTTTGAGGCAGGGTCGCAGTATGTAGCTCAGGCCAGCCTTGCGCTCGCGTTGTAGCCCAAACTGGCCTCGAACTCACAACACTCCTCCTACCTCAGCCTCCTGAGTGCTGGGATTAAAGGCGTGCAGCACCACGCCCGGCTCCTGAATCAAAGTTTTAACAGAAGAAGTTAAGTGACTGCTGAAGTTCGAGTCCTGCCCTGTCCCCTGTCTGGCTCAAGCCCTCTGGAAACCTTCCTTCCCATGAAGGTCACGGCTTTGGGGGGAGCTGGGGCTGCTGCCTTCTACCCAGGGGTCAGCACTGTCCTGTCGTAGTGGCACACGGCAAGGACTTGGTGGCTCTCACAGATGGCTCAGGGACCTGTGCTCCCAGCATTTAGCCCCGTGGAGTCCCCTCCTCCCACGGCGCAGTCTCCGTGGCCGCCGGATCACGGCAGGAGCTGTGGCTATTTCCCAGGTTGGGTCACAAAAGCAGCTGTGGCTCCCGCCCGGCCTTTCTGCTGGCTTCTATGAGAAGCTGGCAGCCACCATGTCCAAGAGTCCTCAGGAGCCCTCTGAGGCTCCAACCGGCAGTCAGGACAGCAGTGGGAGGTGGCAAGCTTCAGGTGACCAGCCTCACTGAGGGTCTGGGCCGGGCCCATCCCGATAAGTGTTCCTGAGTACTGACTAGGAAACTGAGTCAGTAACGGTGCTGTCTGCAGACTTTGGGCTTTGGGGCAATTTGTTAGCAGCGATGCCCGTGAATCCCGTAAGGCCCTGGGGGCAGGGGGGCTGGTGACCCCGCAGTGACCCCTCCTATCCTCACGGGCCTGGGCTTTATCCTCAGGTTCTGTCCCTCACGGTGGGGAGGGTGGCCGGGCAGCCTGGCGTGCGCCCTGGAGAGTTCAACGCTCTTGGGGTGCACTGAGGAGCCCTGGGGTGCAGTGCTTTGCTGAGGGCTGACTGCACCGTGTGGGGGTGAGGGCAGCTGCAGGCCTCACCTGCGGGCAGGTGGCGTCCAGTCTGCGCTCCGGCCCGCCCCAGAAGAAACTTGGGAAACACAGGACTATGTGTGGAATGTGACGTGGAGCAAGCCAGAGCTTATTCAAACACTTCCACAGCGGTGCATTTCAAGGACCTACGCTAAGGAAGGCCTGCCTGCAATTACACTCCCCCGGAGGTGATCAGCGGGCCTTTGGGTTATACATCGGCCCGCGGTGAGCTTGGAGGATGGCAGTCAGCTCCTGCACAAACTACTGAACCCGCAAAGCTGAGGCCAGGATCCTGCCCTCGCAGGGGACTTCCTGGTGGACACCTGTCCTGCCCATGCCAGCCCATGTGTGTCAGTGCCCAAGTCCTGTTTTGGGCAGGGGTGGTATTCAAACTCCTCAGCAATGGCCGGGGACTTAGCTCAGTGGTGTAAGCACCTGCCTGGCAAGCGTGAGGTCATGAGTTTGATCCCCGGTACCAAAACCTCCTCTGCCCACAAGGGACACTGGCTGGCTTGGACGGGAACCAGATTCACCCTCTGTTTAATGGTCGGGAGGCCGAGAGGCCCTAAGTGGGCCTCAGCAGCGGGGTGGAAATATAGCCAGCTGACTCTGTCACTTGGTGTCCCCAAAACCGTGGACAGAGGCGCCCCTGCCGGTGTGTGCCACCTCCCTGACCCTGTAAATAGGTCTCTCTTAGTGGGGGGCCCATGGGGACATCTCCTGCCAGAGCTGACAGGACGCAGGGCGGTGGCACCTGGGGACAGGAGGCCCAGGCTGGGCCGGTCCTAGCCTGGTGATCCCCAGTGCCATGTCCTTGTGTCTTTGTATCACAGGATGGGGAACCAGATTCTGGCACAAAGGGACCCCAAGCCCGCCCTGAGGCCCCACACGCCAGTTCCCCAAGTCTGGACCTGCCGGACCTTTTTGCCTTTTGCTTTCGCTTTGCCCTTCTGATTGCTGTTCTTGGTCGCCACAGCTGCCCCCTCCTCCTGCTCCTGGTCCTCCTCCTCCTCCTCCGCACCTCTGGGTGGGCCTGACACGGAGAGGAAGAGGCTGTCAGCTCCTGAGCCGCCTGGCTGAGACCCGCTGGGGCCCTGCCCACAATGCAGGAGGGCCATCCGTGGGGTCAGAGCCTCTGAAGGAGCAAGACACCTGCCTGGGCCACACGGCTGTCAGAAGGACCCCACATTTCTTTTTCTTTTCTTTTTTTTTTTTTTTTTTTTTTGGTACCAGGAATCAGACTCAGGATGCTGCCCTTGCCGGGCGGGTGCTTGTGCCACTGAGCTGTATACCTGGCCTATTTTCTTTTCTGAGACAAGGTCTCACCATGTAATGCAGGATGGTTTTGAACTCACTATGTAGCCCAGCTTGGCCTCAAACTCACGGTGACCCTCCTGCCTCAGCCTCCCCAGTGCTGGGACTACAGGCAGGCGCCTATGCTTGGCTGACCCCCTCAACTTGTGAACCCGTGCTTCTCACCTTTGCACTGAGCCACCGGTTACAAAGGTTCCCAGCCCCCACCCCAAGGC
>RJWM01028443.1:0-25621 GCA_004363535.1 Dasyprocta punctata
CTGAGGAAGCTCTGCACGGAGGGCGTGGGCGAGGCTGCTTCCGGCTTTGCCGGGCCGCAATCCAAGCCCTGCGTCACGATGCCAGCCTAGCCCCGGTCCCTGCCGGTGGGTGCCAGGCCCATCGCTGCCCGCGGCCCCTGAAGTCCAGACCAGACCGAGCCCTCCCAGGCCGGGAGCTGAGCCCGGGGAAGGGGACGGCGGCGCGGAGGGTGCAGCCCAGGTAAGGACGGCGCTGCGGGCTGCGTCCTCCGAGAGTCTTCGGCGAACGGGGAGAGGATGGGGAGTCACTGAGGATCTGCATGGAAAAGGGAACCTAGGAAGGAGGCAGCCAGGGCAGGAGTTAGGGCTGCTTAGGAAAAGGACTTCAGGATCCCAGGGAACCGTGGAGCCAGGGCGGTGACTCATGTGGTCGCAGCTAGTGGATCACTGCAGCCCAGATTCACCGCGTCTGAAGGCGGGTGGGGGTAGGGTGGGGGTGCGGTGGGGGTGACTATAATAATAGCATCGCACTGGTGCTCGCAGCCAGTCTTGGGCGCTGTCCCTGAGGGCACGCTGCCAACTTCTGGCTGACTCAGCTTCTAGCAGTTGTGGTCGCTCTTCCTCTGCGCATGCGCCTCCACAGCCGGAGTTTAGAGCCGCTACTGAGCCCAGTAATTGAGTATGTGTCAGGAGAGTTACATTTTGTTAGGAAATGGCACACTGTTCAATAGACATCACTGAGTATGAAATAGAAGCTAACAGCTGAGGGTGGTTTTTCCGGTAGATGATGTGGTGGCGCCACTAATTCAGGGTCTGGAAGCATGCTATGGGGCTGGCTTTTTTGCAGATATGTGAGGATAAACATAGTTGACATAAGATGGGTAAAAGCTTCCTGACCATGGGAGCCACTGTAGTGAAGGAGAAATTATTAGTGCTTTAAAATGATTGATTGATCTTTTCTTTTTATTTTGCAAAATATAGTTTGTCAACAATTTGGGTAGTTTGCCAAAGAGTTATTTGCTCCTCTTTTGTAATCTTTCTGCGAATAGTTGATTTTAGTAATTAACTTAAAAAATAACCAGTTTTTTAACAATTCATTTTAGAAAGAATACTGAAAAAGTTGACATAATACATAAAAAAGAAGACAATTATATAGTAAATCTCTCAGTTAAATATATATATTTGGAGTAACTACTTTAAAGATAATAATATGCAATGTATTGGCTATTGTTATTCTCCTATTGTTTTGTTACAAAATTTTGTTTTACTTTTTCCCATAAAATACAATAAATGTATATATGAAATGTTGCCTCATTTTATTTTCTTACCTAATAGTGCAACTATAAGCACCCATGACTGATTCAGAAAAATTATAGATTCATAATGGGCAGTGTTTATTGGGCATTTTTATTCTGGCCCTGGGCATCATGTAGTTCTTTTAGGAAACATTTTTTACATAAATTGCATTAAAATACACACATAGTTGAAATTTATTTCTGAATTTATTATCATTAAGCATCCACAAAGCACTTCAGGTTAACATTACTATGATAACTGAAAAATAAAATAAACCTGGAATGGAGACTTACTGTGAAGGGACACAATGAAAAGGATATGGGTAGATTGAAGAGCCCTTTGCACTTAGAAAGTTGCATCTGGAAGCCATACTAAAAAGGAATTGATCACTCACAAGTTTCATTGACACAAAGGGCAGGGAAAGCATGCTGTTTCTTCAGAAATGCTTTTCCTGGAATTTATTTTTGTGGGAAATGTATTGTGCTAGTATCTCTCAGGAATGCAGAGGAGACTGAAGAATGCAATGGGAGAACAGCCTCAGGGCTACCCCATAACACACAGCAGTGCATGGTCTTGTGTGCTTCCTGAGATGACTTGTAATTATCATTGTTCTTAACCTAAGTGTTACAGAACACGCTTAGATGTTAAAACCCCCTGATTCCATATGCTGATGCTTAATGTCTGGTTCTTATTTGCCAATAAACCTAGATTTTATGGGGAGCATCTCATGTTCTCAAAATACTTTCAAAATACTTCTGTCAAGAGGTTTTAAATACACTTTTTATTTTCAATTGCCACAAGTAATCAATAATACATATGGTGCTCAGTGTGATATTCCAATATACAAGTAGAATGTACAGTGATCACATCAGCATAGTTGGCATTTGTCACCTCTCAAATTTTGTTGACCGTTTTGATGGAAGTGTGCTAGCTGCTGAAGACTGTGTTCACTTGGAAGTTTCATACTGTGTTGTTGCTGCAAAAATGTCAGATTGAAATGCTTTAGTGAAAATTAAAGAACCCAATGGCCACCCTACCCATCTCTGTAGATTTTATAGGCTTACAGGAAAGAAAAGTTCATCTTTTAAAAAAAATCAATGCTCAGCTTACCTCAGGATATGAACCAAAAATTAATAGTCTGAAGGATTTTGGCCTTATGGGGTTTTTCTTTTCAATAATGGCTTTATTGGGGTGTAATTCACGTTCCACACCACTCACTAAAGTGCACAATTTAGCTGGTATTAGTAGTCAGAGATATGCTAACATCACATTTCTGCCACCGTCTTTCCCCAAAACTCGTACTGGTGAGCAGTTTTTTCTCATTGATTGGGAGTCTGAGAAGAGTGGATATACAACTTTGTACTATGTAGTTCAAGGGAAATTTAAAAACCTTAAGCCCCTAGATCCTTGTGTTTATATTTTATGCCTCCAGCTTCTGCAACAGAAAATGTTCTGTTCTTGTCTTGTCACCACAATGTATGTAACCATGAAACATTCCCAGTAACTGCTGCCTGACCAAGTTAATTTCTGCCTTGTACCCCAAATTCCCTAACCTTAGGAACATAACATCTGCAAAATTTCTGCTTTTATAAAATTCCACTTTGTTCAACCCTAGCCCAACCCAATTTAAACTTGAATATAAAAACTCCCCTTCCCCACTGCTCAGAACACAGAATTTGGAGTACATAGATCTTCAGGGTCAGCCATCTTAATAAAAAGGCTTGACTTTCTCCACCTCTTTGAGTGCTTGGCTGGTTTCTTGTGCCACCAGAGATCTGCAGGTCCTAGAACATCGTAACTTACTTACAGAAACAAATAAGACATCCAGGGAATCACACTGAAGTTTAGTAGTATATTAGTTGTTTAAATTGGGGATGGATGGGCACATACAGGGCAGGTTTGCTATTCTACCTTCTTTTCCCCTTCTAAGATCCCTGAATGTTTCTTTCCCCAAGAAGCGTGAATAAAATTTTGGCAAGGTTAGAGACCCTGTTGACGCTGCACTTCGTTGATCACTAGCTCAATCCTCTGAGCTTGAGATTGAAATGACCTTGTTACTATGTATAGCACCCTGGAAATGAATCCTTAGGGCCATGTGGCATCAGGGAATTCATATTCATTTAGTTCTTCATGTTACCCAGAAATATGAATCAAGTGTTTAGAACGGTAAGAAGCCTTGTGATCTCTGTCTGAAGCCACCGGTTCAGAGTGTCTTACAAACAAAGAGCTCATAGAGTCAGGTGGTAGCTGCACATCTGTAATCCCAGGTACTGAAGGAACTGAGGCAAGAAGATTGCAACTGTGCAACTTAATGAGGACCTATCTCAAAATAAAATTAAAATGACTGGATGTGCTTAGTGGTAGAGCACTTGCCTAGTGTGCTAGTCCCCAGTCAATCCTCAGTACAGAAAAAAAAAAAAAAAACCAAAACATCCCAACACAACAAAACAACTGTCAAAGAGGAATGTGAACTTGGCTTATTCTCTTCCAGAAGGTCAGTTCCCTCTCATGCTTTTCAATAGTAGTGCCTCACTCTGCAAGACCTTACTTTTACTCTGTGGTGGGGAAGAGAATGGATAGAAAAGTTAAAAAGGAAAAAAAGCATTTGGAAGTTGAAACTATCTTACTTTAAGTATTATCGTGGAGTGACTTAAATATTTGGAAGCTTAGAATAGTAAAAAGAACTGTCCTTAATGTGCAGTTGAGTGTTTACTGTGTGCCCATGTATTTTATAATCATTGTCGTACTCACACTTCATGTATTTACTTTAGTTCCATAATAATAAGACAATAGATGAGGAAGTTGAAATTTCTCAGCATCACTCATAGCTGGGACAAAGTAGTGGTTGAGAGTGTAGGTCAGTGGCACATTGTGTGTGTGAGGTACTGCGTTAAAGTCTTGGTACCAAAAAACAAAAGCATACAAACAAAAACAACCAACAAGAACAATAAACAGCAACAAAGGAGGTAAGACAAAGCCTTCCATACAGTCATTTTAGTCCCATATATAGATGAGGAAGATGAGTTTATTAAAGAAAAATTTTTATTAAAGTTTACTGTGTCTTTTCATTTGTCTATCTGCCCTTACTTTTTTCTTTTCTCTTTTGTCCCCTTCTTCTTCCGTTTCCCTCCTTCCTTCCCTTCCCATCCTCCTTCTTTCTTCCTTTATTTCTGATCTTCTTCTTCCTCCTCCCCCACCCTCCTGCTCTTCTTCTTCCTCCTCTCCCTCCCCTTTCTCCTCAATAGGTCTCCTACATGTTCAGGTCCGCAGAACAGCTTATCAAAAAGGCATGCAAGGAGGCAGAAGGGTAAGTCTCTTTAGGCCTAGATGAAATTTTTTTTTCCTGAGGCTAGTGAATATATGAATTTGTTAGGAGTGAGCTCTATTTCATTTGGGGAGTCCAGAAGTGAAGTATGGAACATTAAATTAATTTTCTGGTAGAAGTTAATTCAGATGATTGTTTAAATCCTGAAGATAAGGTATGTTTATACTGACCTCTTTTAATAAATAACTCATTTCTGATTCCTAACAGTCTCAATGTTAGTAACCTGGGAAATAAGATTTGCAGATCATAGGAGTGATACTCACCATGTTACAGAAGCCTAGGAGACTTGATTTTTAGTTCCAGTAACCTGCCATCTAACTTTAATTACCATCTTTCAAATCCCTGTCTCATGTTTCGTGACATCAAGACAATGATACTGTGGTACAACATCTAATGCATTTAAGTCTTTGCTTGTGTCCCAGTCACAGAACTCCTGAAATCTTTGGAATCTCCAGAGTTTCCTGTAATGCAGTCCAGCCCCAAAGCCTGATGCATGCAAGGAACGTAGGCTACCCCTGAGCTATACCTCTATTCCAAAAGAGGCCTTTTTGATCACACTTGAGTTTATGCTAGAGACATAGTTTAGGTCAAGCTGCTAGACAGCCTCAGGACAGCAGTGGTCTCCACAAAGACCTAACGATTAGAGGGCTAAAAATTTTAGCCTCACTCATGGACTTTTGGGAAAGAGAATTGGTCTGGAAGTTAAACTAAGGAGTAAGTTTATATGAGCTTCTCCCTGGTGAGTGCATTCGTGTGCAGGGAAGTGGCATGTTATGTTTATATCTAGATGTCCCCCCAAAACCTCATGGGCCTTGGGGAGGTGATTGGATCATGATAGTGTGATATTCATTGATGGATTAGTCCACTGATGAATTTGTAATGTGATTTGTAAGGTAACAACCAGTTTGAGGAGCTGTGTTACTAGGGTGTGACCTGGAAGAGTATATCTCTGCTCTTTCTTGATCTTGCTATCTGCTTCCTGCCTGGCATGCCATGACCTATTCTTTGCCATGATACTCTGCCTTCTTAAAGACCATGAACTGAAACCTCTACAAACTGTGAGCCAAAATAAGCCATTTTTTCTTAAGTCATGGGTATCAAGTGTTACATCTCAGCAATGAGAAAATAACAGACAGATTTTGATGGCAGAGAAGTGGGATTGTCCCTATGATGCTACATGATCATATGAATAAGAAGTCTTTGGAAGTAGCTTGCAAGAGGAGTTTGGAGATGCCAGCTAGAAAAGCAGACCTAGAATGGTAAGAACTGAGTTGCTGGTGGGAGATTCTCAATCAGAGCTCAGAAGTAGACCAAGCTCAAGAGGTTTCAGTTGGTAAGAAGGATTCTGCTAGCCATTGGGCTCTAGACCGTGGGTGTTATGTTCTGGCAGAAAATTTGTATTTTCCTGTGTTCAACAACTTTGCAGGAGACTGAGATTAAAGGCAGTGGGCTAATTAATCTAGCAGAAGACATTTTAAGGCAGTCTAATATTGAGACTGTGGCATGGTTACTGTTGCGGTCTTTTAGCCCGGTCTAAATTGAGACTCAAGAGTAAACATCCTAGCTGAATGATTTAAGAGGTTTAAGTCTCATCAGAAGGAAGCTCTGTTAAATTTGGGGCCTGAAAAATGGAGCAGAGGAGAGCTTTGTTGCTAAAATGATTAGCATTAAAAAGCCAAGTACTTTGGAGCAGGAAAATGGAAAAGATGGCCATAACAGGAGCCAGCAGAACTCTACCTTTTGAGGCTCAAAATTACAGAAGGAAAAGACTACTTGGAAAGGAGAGCCCCAGGGCATGATCCTCCAGAATGGCTGCATCATAGAAAATGAGAATTGATTCAACCTAATGCAGGTCAGTCTGCTCACCATCCAGGTGCACAGAGGCCTCTGAAACCACCAGTAAGATGTAAAAGGGCTCAGCAACTGCTTTAGCTGGCAGCAGATCTTAGTATTGTTCACACGGTGCTGGTTTTAGGTGCATGAAGAATGCTAGAGTTGTGGGCTCAGGAAAGTTCCCACCCAGATTTCTGAAGGAGGCTTGAGATGCCTGAGTGTGCCCCTGAGAGACAGTGTGTGAAGCTGTGAGTGTGAAGCTGAAAGTGCAGTGGAAACCTGCAGAAAGTTGGATTTAACTTTTGCCCTGCCAGATTTCAGTCTTTCTTTGGTCTCATTGTTTTCTATCCCATTTCTGCTCTTTGGGATGAGAATGTCTATCTTGTGCCATTGTATGTTGGAAGCGTTTAACTTTCTTTTGAGTTTTGCAAGGGCTTGCAGCTGAGAGTTTGCCATAAATCTTAGAGGGGACTGGACTTAGACTTTGCAACAGTTTTGAAACTGTTAGGACTTCGGCAACCCTTAGGTGTGGACTCAATGTGTTTTGCCTAAAAGCATGTACATAAGTCTTTGGGGGGCCACTCATAGGTGATGCTTTGGGAAGGTTATTGGATCATGGAGGTGAGATACTCATCAGTGGATTAATTTATAACCAAATGTGGGCTGGAAGGGGATGTCTCCCTCCCTCTTTCCTTGATTTATTCTCTGTTTTCTGGCTGTCATGCCATGAGCTATTCTCCTCTGCTATGCTCCTCCACCTTTCTGCCCTGCCTTCTTGGAGCACACTAATTATGGACCTCTACAAACTGTGAGTCAAAATAAACTTTTCCTTGTTTAAATTGTGGGTGTCAGGTATTGTGTCTCAGCCATGAGAAAGTAACTAAGACAAGGTACTTCCCAACCCTACTGGAACAGTGGCTCCCTTCCTGAAGATCTTTCTAGTGTATATGACTTTTATTCTGGTAATTCACCCGTATCCTTTGTAATACTGTTGATTATCATGTGGCAGATGGAAATAAAGTGAGTGCCTTGTTTTTTTGAGCCATTCTAACAAAATAACCCATCCCAAGGAGGGGTTTGTGTGAATTGTGACTTACAGACTGTCAGAAGTATAGGTGACAGCCTATTATTCAGATTTCTGTTTGAAGTACAGGGATAGCTGTGAGACTGAGCTTTTGATCTGTGGGATCTGATACTCTCTTCAGGTAAATAATGGCAATTTTTCTGTATGAAGTATTGAATCCAAGGCCTTCACCCTGATTTATCTCTCTAGCCTTTTAAATTTATTTCTTTTGAGACAGGCTCTGTAAGTTACTAAGTTACCCAGGATGGGTTTGAACTTATGATTACCTTATTATTGGAAGATTTGAATTGAATTACTGGATACTCAACTGATAGGCACTGGAAATTTGTGTGTGGGACCCATTTTTAATATCCAGTTACAGATGTGTCGTGTGACAGTTTTGTCGGAATGAAACAGTCCATCTGGTGTCCAGCATATCCTATGAAATTTATATCAATAAAACGTATATGATTTAGAAAATATAAAGCAGTAGTCTACTTTTAGTTTAAAATCTAAGTACTATTTTTCTCACACCAAATGACTCAAATACCTCCATCCTCAAATCTAAGCAAGGAATAGAACTAATTTGCCATCTGAAGCATGTATTTATTTATTTTAAATTAAATTAAATTATTTATTTGGGTACTGGGAATCGAACTCATGACCATGTGCTTACAGGCAGGTGCTGCGCTGCTGAGGTATATCCCTGGTGCAGCATTTATTTACACCCAAGGATAAATAGCTATCTTGGCCCACTGGCCCATTACAGTTTTTATCACACATCTATTCTTGCTACTTAGTTATTCCCAAGAGCCTCAAATGAGTCCTTGTTTCTTGATTTCATATACAGATATAGACTTGCCTTCCCCCAGGAAGATGTTCTCCATTTTGCCCCATAGAATGCGTATGTGCTAGCATTAATAACTGGTACACTCCAAGAAATAATTTACCAACAATGAGTAATGACTCCTCTTTCCTTCATGCTTTCCACATAACAGGAAAGAGGTATGAATATTTCTGAACAGTTTATTAAACTGTAAGTCTCATGATCTTTCCTCTTGTAGTGTGACAGAGATACCCCCTCAAGCTAGATTTCTGTCACAATCTGATTACTCTGATGTCATTTGAATTTCAGAGAATCATTAATATGCCAGAGAAACAAGGAAAAATTGCTTTTGATATGTGCTCTTTATAAAGCCACTCTTTCCACAATACAGCTTTGACTGAGTTGCTTAGGTTTTAATCATGAAAGTTTCAGGAACAAAATGGTGTGTTAGATCTAACATCATGCTTCTATTATAAAGATTTTAAAATATTGCTTACATTAATATTTATTTTAATTTTGATATGACTACTGACTTCCTAAAAAGTTGCAGAAAATAGAAAAAGAGTACAGAGGGCACCTGACACCTTGCATAATTATATTACAATTGTTGAAACTAGTAGTTGATATCAGCTCAGAACTATAGCACTAATAGATTGATTAATACTTATAACATGAAAAACTTTATATTGATTTCTCTAGTCTTCTCACTGTCTTTGCTGTCCAGGATCTAATCCAAGTTCTCACACTGAAGTTTACTATGTAGCTAATTTGCCCCAATCTGTAGTGATTCCTCAGTCATGTTTCTTTCAGGATCTTGATCTTAGTGAAGACAGTGGTCTGTTAGGTTGTCAGTTTCAATGCAGTATTTCTTGGATGTTTTCTCATGACTCGATTTAGGTTCTATCTTTGGGAAAATGCTGCAGAACTAAGGAGCCATTTCCACATCATTATAACAGTATTTTGTGATGTTGATATGGTGTATTATGTTGATGTTACCCTTCCTTAAGGTGGTGTGTGCAGGATTTCAACAGAGACTTATTATTTTCTCCCTTATAACTGATAAATATTGTGGCAGAGAAATTTGAATTATGTAAACATTCTGTTTCTCTTAAGCTTTTTCCTAATTTTCACAGAAATTAAATTTTCATTTCTTCTACATTTTTAACTTACTCTGTAAGGAAGAACTTCCCCTTGTCCCTTGTTTATTCAATAATTTTATCAGTACCAAATTCACAGATGCTAGTTTTGTTGTATGGAATATACATCAGGAGTATTGTTATTTAATTTATCCCTTTAACTACTCCAGCTTTCATCAGTAGGACCTTTCTTTCTTATTGAGTGGAGCATTATAATGTACTACTTTTCTGTTTTAAAGAGGCATTTTCTCACCTCCTGGTATCACAAAATAACCCATGCTCATTTTGCATTTTCCTACTGTAATTCTGTTTCTACAAAGCAATGTGGCTATGTTTATCTGGAATGATATTAAAGACTATTATCCAGGAAATAAGTGTACTGCTTGAGTTACTTTTGGCTTTTGAAAAAATGTGGTGTTGGAGGCTGAACCCTGTTACTGTATTTAGATGTTCCAGTCCCACTGTCTTGTATAGGCATGAATGATATTTCTTGGGTACTTTATTTCCAACTGTTGCCTTTTGTTAGTGGTAAATCTTACAAAACTCTCATTTCCATCTTGAGTTAGTGACTTATTTAAAGTAAAGCAATATGTTTCATGCTTCATTCAACACGTCTTGGAAAAAGTTTAGAAATATCCCTATTGGTTGTGCATCAAATGGGGTGGCTGTAGGAAAGATGATTTGTGTTTGATTTTACATATTTTGGATTCTGAGGACATAGGAACATGGTTTATAAGATTCTCAATGTAGAGGTGTGAGGTTTCTAAATTACTTGAGCCTTCTCTTTTATTGCATTTGGAGAATGGAATTTTGGTTAATTATTATCATTCATTGTGTTCACATAATAAAGCTCAGCTATGTACCTTTAATTTTCTAGGTGTCAATTTTTAAATGACTATTTTTTTCAGTTTTGATAGAAAATGAATAGTTTAAATGATACATTTTTGGGTATAGAAACAATTACTCAATAATTTTTTTTAGCAATTTGGTTATGCCATGCTAGTGAGTTGTTTTCTTGAATTTATCCTGTTTTGTATTTGTAGAGCTTCTTCAATCTATGGCTTCATCTTTTCATCAATTTTAGAAAATACGTGGACACTATTCCTTTATTTATTTTTTTAAATTTTTTTATTTACAAAGAATCTACACAAAAATCAATAGAACAGACAAGCAAGTTAAGCAAGATCATGCTACAAGGTCACAAAGCCATATACAGAAATCTAGTGTTGGCCTATATATAAGCAGTAAACAATTCAAAAGTAAAATTGTAAAGGCACAAGTTACAACATCACAAAAAAGCTTAAAGTAACATTACTGTATAAATCTACCAAAATACATTCATTATCTGTATCCTAAAAACTGTAAAAACTGATCAAAAGTACTCAAATACAACCTAAATAGGTGGAGAGAGACTATGTATGTGAATTGGACAATATCAAAGTATGTATTCTCCCTAAATTTATCTATGGATTCACCTCAATATCTATCAAAATCTCAGCAGAATTCTTTTTTTTTTTTTTTTTTTTTTTTTTTTTTTTTTTTTTTTTTTTTTTTTTTTTTTTTTTTTTTTTTTTTTTTTTTTTTTTTAGTGAAGAGAGGCATTGAATTTACTTTTGGACAGGCCATGTGGATGACAAAGGAAGCCACTGAGCTTTTTTAAAAACTATCTTAACTATTTTTTATATAACACTATTATTCCTTTAAATGTTGATTTGTGTTTTATTTTTTCTCTACACGGTCTTCAGCTGCACATGTGATAGACCTACTTCTACATGCCCAGTATTTTCTATGTGCACTCAGGTTGTTATGTTTTGCCATTGTATATTTCTGAGTGTATTTATCATAGTGCCTTAGTTTCTTTCTTTTTTTTTTTTCTTTTTTTCTTTTTGTGGCACCAGGGATCAAACTCACAACCTTGCACCTGCCAGATAGGCACTTAAGCCACTGAGCCAAACTCCCAGCCCTTGCCTTAGTTTCTCATCGCTGAGACACAATACCTGATACCTGCAAATTCAAGGAGGGGAGGTTTATTTTTGGCTCACAGCTTGCACAAGTTTCTGTCCATAGTGGGCTGTCTCCAAGGCAGTGCAGCATGGGAAAGGGGGATGGCAGAGGAAAAGCAGCTTGTGCCATGGTGGCAGGAAGCAGAGCGTGATCAAGGGAGGAAAAATGAAGGTAGAGCCCGCCAGGCTACATTCTCAATGACCCACTTCCCCCAGCTTGGCTTTGTCTTGGTAATGGCTTGTATCTAGGTGTCCCCCAAAACTTCATGTGCTTATAGGTGGGACTTTTCAAAGATAGTTGGATTTAGGGCATGTGATACTGGGATTAAGGTTGTTTGATCCTAAATTAGTCCACTGATTGGAATTACCACATTTTAGGCTGTGGATAATAGAAACCCCAACCTCACTGTGGGTGACACCAATCAATAGACTTATAACCTAGGTGTAATATAAAGGGACAGAGGGAAGACAGGCTTCCTGCAGTTGCCTCCTGCCTGCCTCACCATCCCTTTATGCAAAATGTGCATCTCTTTTTGCAAAATTTAGTCCAACTCTAACAGCTGCCAGAGTCCTGACAATTTCAGCATTGTCAAAAAATCTAAGTCCAAACATTTAGTGGTGATCCCCTATAATAATGAAAAGAAAGTTAAACACTGCCTACGTAAAAAAGGCACAGGTTAAATGTTGTCATCCTAAAAAGGAAGAATCAGGGGGATATGAAGGAGTGGAACCAAAGGAAGACCTAAATCTAGCAGAGCAAACATTAAATCCCACAGTTCCATGTCCAGCACCTGGGACAAACTGTGGCGTGATGCAAATTTTAAAGGACTTGGGTGGCTTCATCCTTTTGGCATTGCTTGCGGTTCTAGCACTCATGGCTTCTTTGTTGGGCTATTTTGCTCACTTCTTGTGACATTCCTCTGACATTCCAGATTCCTTGCTTCTCCAACTTTTGGGGGTCTACACTGTACTGTCTGATTCACACTCTCAGGGGCATATTTCTTGGCCTCCAAAATCTTCTGAAATCTGAGAGGAAGCTTTCCTGAGCCTACAATTCTTGAATCCTTCAAGTGAATTAAATCAGGGCAATGTGGATGACCTCAAGGTCTGGGGCCAACTGAAGCAGTAGCTGAGTTCTTCTGCATTTGTTTCCTGTGGTGCTGGGGATCAAGCCCAGGGCCTTGTGTATTCAAGGCAAGAGCTGTGTGGAGTGGCTGAGCTGGAAACTGATCACACATGAGGGGCTAGAGTAAGGCCAGTCCTGAGAACATGGAACTCCCCAGGTGAGCCGGTTGAACAAGTTATTCCAACCCACAGAACGTGGGGCACCCAAGGTGATCCAGATAAACAAGTTGTTAGGCAGAAGGGTTTCACCTGATGTCAACCTGACAACTATATAAATAAATGTGCTGCAGTCTTTGGGTGGTTCCTTTACTCCCACCAGGAGAGGGGGCTCCACCTGACCTCAGCTTTCTGCATTCTGACTCTTGCCTCTATTTCTTAATCTTCTACCTTCCTCCCCACAAGAATTTCAAGAGCTGTACTAGGTGCAGCATTTTGGTTCAAGAAAAGGGAACTGGAAACTGATCACAGGTGACAGGACACTTCTAGTTGTGTGCACAAAAAGGAGAGAGGTATAGTTACACCATCAATATCAGTCTCACTGATATAAATATTGATCCCATCATCAGGTGTAAAACATGGGGCAAACAAGTTCTCAAGAACAACAGATGTATATAGAAATGCTTGCTGTATTATTGATTCCTGTATTTACCTTTTCTTTCAGGACCTTGATCAGGGAGTGTCCCAATGATTGCATGCCTATTGAGATGACCATAGGGGATTTGAACTGGAGCACTATCTTATAACTCAGCCCTGAGAAACAAAACATAGTGGAGCAACAGCCCCCCTGATAGAACTTGAACCCTCTAACTTTGCTCAATCAGATAAGGAAGGCACTGAGGCAGTAAAAAAGACCTTACTCCACTAGGGGAGTATTTTGCTGTGACTTCCATTTCACAGCTGGCCAAAGCAAAATTGATGGCCTTAGCTCTGTCACAAGCAGCTACTTCTATTTTCTCAGTTTAGAAAAGTTTTGCTGTGTCACAGGCTGAGAGTTCCACACTTCACAGAATAGAGTCATCCCTGCTCTCTGCTTTACAATTGGCACTAAAAGAAGCTGGGGGCAGGAAAATCCCTTGAGGGTTTTCAACATGCCTACCCCGTTGCTGAAATCCAAGAGCCCGATAATCCAGGACAAGTTGTACATCTTCATGAAGCTGTATCCTTTAAGACTTTAAAAGACACAAAATGAGCAATGGCTGCCTATGGCCTCACAGCCCCTTTAACCTTGGGTTTAATAGAATTTATAGGACAGCAGGCTATGGCCCCTAATGGTTAGAAATGAATAGCTAAAGAATGTTTAGGTTCAGGGGATTATTTATTGTGGAGGAGAATTTTTTTTGACTTGTGCATAGATCAGGGTATCAGAATGCCACCTACCACATGGCTGTTACAAAAGATATTTTAACTGGAGAAGGTGCTTTGTTGCTACAAATAATCAACTTACTTTTGAATTGCAAGCATTTGAACAAGTTAAAATAGCTGCCACAAAGGCTTGGAGGGAACTTCCATCAAAGGGTCTGCTATCCCTTGATCTGACCTCCATTTGCCAGGGTACTGATGAAACTTCAGGATTTTATGGCACGCTTATTGCAGGCTAGTGGGAGGACTATCAACAACAAAGTCTGGCAAGATAATTGTTCAACAACTGGCCTTTGAAAATGCAAATAAATGATGTGAGCCCACAAAAATAGGGTATGCTGTCTGAGATGATTCAGATTTGTGCAGACATTGGGTCTTCCTTGGGAGCAGCTATCACCCAAGCTATTCACTCACAGCCTAAAGGAAAAGGAGAGAACAAGATCACTCATTTTGGCTGCAGGTGCAGAGGACATCTTGCCTGAAATTGCATTATCACTTGTTTCTGCTGTGGCAGTGAGGCACATTTTGTCCAAAATTGCTCTGCTGCACCAGTAGGGGCAGCACAGCCACTATATACACCTTCAAAAAAATCTAGTATATGTCCAAAGTGCAGACGAAAATATCACTGGGCTAATCAGGACTGGTGTGGAGGGCTGTCCTATTCCAAGAAACTTCCAGCAGGACCTGTCCTGGCCCTGCCAAACTGTGGAAATGCCTTCCCTAATTCTTACCCAGTATTACCCTCCACTGCCAAGTATGTTTCTGACATCTGGTGAGCAACAGAAGAAAGCAGAAGTTTGGACCTTAGTCTCTCCTCCAGATTCATACTTACTCCTGAAATGGGACCCCAAGCTATTCCTACTTGAGTCAATGGACCTTTGCCCCAAGGAACAATGGGTCTTCTGCTAGGCTGCAGTAGTCTCACTTCAAAAGGTCTCAGGTTTTTCCTGGTGTCCTTGATGTTGATTTTACAGGAGAGATCAAGTTTATGGTTCAAACTGTTCAACACATTGTTCAAGTCACCCCAAGCTCAATTGGTCATTCTTTCTTTGATAAAAATTGGAAAAACTGTAAATAAAGAAAGAGGAGCCAAGGCTTTGGGTTCTCTGATATGTATTGGGTTCAACAGATTAAACAAGATCATAGAAAGATGAAACTGATTCTTGAAGGAAAAACATTCAAAGGGCTTTTGAACACAGGTGCAGATATTTCAGTTATTGTCCAGTGCCATTGACTTGTGTCATGGCCTTTGGATGTAGCAACTACAAATCTACAAATGGACAGTGTTTGTCACCCTAGTAGAATTGCTAAATTGTTAACCTGGAGGGATGCAGAAGGCCACTTTGGACTTTTCTCACCTTAAGTCCTCCCCCATATACCTGTTGACTTATGGGGTCATGATGTGTTGCAGAATATGGGAGCATATTTGGTCAGTCTTAACTCTTTGGTGACTTATCAGATGTGACAACAGGGTTTGCTCTCCACTCAAAAGCTTTGGAGATATAATCAGGGAAGGAGAGAACTCTTTCCGATAGGCTTTGGTATCAGGTACTCATCTTCACATTTTCAGGAAGGGTCTTGATTTCTTCTCTGACCTCACTAATGGCATCCAAGATCATTGGATGTCCAATGACCCTTTTTGGTTTGGTCAGTGGTGCCTCACTCAGGAGAAGCTTACAGCAATTCATACACTGGTTTATGAGCAGATGATGGCAGGTCACCTAGAAGTTTCCAATAGCCCTCAGAATACTCCATTTTTTGTGGTAAAAAAGAAGTCAGGAAGGTGGATATTATTACAAGATTTTCAGGCTGTTAATAATACCATGGAACCTATGCGAGCACTTCTACCGAGATTGTCCAGTGTCAGATATATATTTCTTTAGATGTTTCCTTCATGGTGATTGATTTAAAAGACTGTTTCATTTTTTTATTTAACAATTCCTCTCTATCCTCAAGATAAAACATTTTGCCTTTAGTTTACCCTCCATTAATCATTTACCCTCCATTAACAGCCCCTATGTGCTATTTCAAGTGGTATTACCTTCCACAAGGAGTGAGAAACAGACCTATCCTATGTCATGTGTTTGTGGCTGCAGCCAATTTGTCAGTCCATCAGACCCATCCATCTGTTTATCTTATTTACTGCATAGATGATATTCTTCTAGCACATGAATCCTTACCCACCTGACATCAGCTTACTGAGTGTATATCTGTTGTAGTCACTGGGCAGTAGTTCCTTTTCTCCCAACAGGAGAGGGGGCTCCACTTGACCTCAGCTATCTGCATTCTGGTTCTTGCTTTCATTTCTTCATTCTCCACTGCCCTCCCCTTGAGAATTTCCAGAGCATCGCTGGATGGGGCAAAGAACTCTAACACTGTGCTACATCCCTAGCCTACCCTTTTGCATCTTGCTAGTAGTTGTAGAGATCTCTTTGTGCCTGGACACCTGAGCAAAGTGAATCAAATCCTGGAAAATAAATTCAATTCCCTAGGCTGCTGCCATTCTACAACATTGTACACTTGGACTTTTTTTCTCGAAGTAGTCTTTCACTTTTGCAATGTGAGCGTCCAATGGGTAGAGCCTTGTTGGTTCCTCACATTCCCTCAGGGTATTTTTCCTATTGTCTAGTTTCAAATTATATGGCTTTTTTTAAATGCTAGTATTTTCTGCAACCAAATTCTCTGCTCCATCTTTGCAGGCCCCAGCTTTACCACAGCTTCCTTCTGTTCATACTCAAAATGTTTAAAACTATTGTGCTGGGCCATTTGCTTTTGATTCTCAGTGTTGAGCTGGCTAAAAGCCTTCAGCTGTACCCAAGTCATAGCTTCAAGATTTGGCTGCCTGTAAATTTGCTCTGCCAGATTTATTAATTCACTACCCTTCCTTTCAGTCTTCTGCCAAGTCTCTGGACATGAACAAAATGTAGACAATGTTCTGCCAGGGTACAATACATGGCCTGGAATTCAACTGACACCAATAACCCACCTCCTCTGACTATGCTCCATCTCTCATCATTACGTTTAGCTATAAACTCACTAGTAGACAAATCTACTGATACTATCATGCACCCATGATCCAAACATTTCCCCAAATCCCCACACCTATGAGCATGTGGCAATTTGGGTGAACATCCCTATGCGAAGTATAACCCATACTAGTACTTTTAATCACTTGGAATTTTGATCTTGGTTGTTTTCTACGTAGCATTCTTTGGGTTTACCAACTCTACTTCCTAAACTTTGTTTAAAGTCTTGCTAAACTCATGTATAGGATTTTTAATTTTGATGATTTTTATTTAATATACTCTGATTCTTAGATCATAGTCTATTTTTCATTTGTTTTCTCGAACTTTTTAATCAGCTGTCTTCATGTTAGTATTTGATAACTTCAGTCTGGATTAACTGTTGGTCTACTTGTCTATTCTTATTTTTGGAAATTGAAATCTTATTTTCTGGCATGTATGGAAATTTTTCATTGAAAATTTAGATCAGAATATCTTCTTTGAGAGTGGTGTTATCATTTATTTAAGAAAGTTTTAATAGATTTTATGAATCAAAATCTGACCTGTTTTTGGTTTGTCCATATTCCCAGGCTATAGAGCTTTTATATCTCAAAAACTTGGAGATTCCAAGGGCCCCTATCATTTTTACAATTCTAAGTCCAAATTTTGTTTCCCCAGATGACACACTGCTGAAGTATTTGCTCAGCTGTATTACAGAATTTAGGAAAGACTCCTCCAGCAAATTCTTTCAGCTTCATTTATCTGAAATTTCCCCCATGTGGTTTCAGTTTGGGCAAATACTGGAGGAGGAAAGCACAACCTGATGGTTTTGCTTGAGGGCAAGGCTTTTCTTATCAGAAATTTTGTTCCTTGACTCTTGGCATTCTTAGTTTCTCTCACTGGAAAGTTCTTCACTCAGTTATTTCCCATGCTTTGTCTTTTTTTTTCATGGTTGCCATCATGATGATGATTTCTTTGAAACTGCTGGTGAAATGTAAGCTGAGAGAAAGTTCTTTTTGGATGACTTCCACTTTTGAGAATGAAAAATAGGTTTATTTCATTTTATATTTTTTGCCTATTTTAAAATTTCAGTTCACTTAAAATTTTTACTGTAATTAAATCTTTAAGGGTTCTTTTGTGACTTGTTTAAAAAATTTTGAAAACTTTTAATAAATAATATTAACTTTTAATGTTAAAACAATAAACTAATTTTTGAATTGATTTCCTTAATCATTTTATACTTAATTTTACATCTCCTTAAAAATCTAATATATTTTTCAGTTAAGGAACTAATTATATCCTTGTGAATCATTTTGGAGTTCAACTTATTAGTTGATTTTAGGTATATATAGCCACAGATGTAGAGTCTAGATGTATATTTTCGGAGAAATTTCCTCTTTGGATACTTGCCTAAGTCCTTTTTGGTAGTAACTACATCATAAACCCAGAATTAAAATAAAATACAAGAGGTAGAGTGATGATCATACAGTCTATCCTTGAACATCACATTGGGTCAGTTTAACATTTACCCATCTTTTTCATTTTTCATGAGTTTTTAGTAATATTCATATTCTTTACTTACTAGGATCTACTGCTTAGGACTTTGACATCTAATTGGAATGCATGTGTGCTCAGCAGTATCTGCCTCCCATTACAGACTGTAAGATTATCATAGTGATGTCAGCTGGTGGTTCATAATGAATTTCTCATTACAATGCAGTTTAAAACAGATTTGATTTAAATGTATTGTTATGCAGGGGTTATGATCTAATTTACTTGGTCTGTCAACTACCTGTTACTTTTTCATCTAAAGAAATGCAGAAACTCTCTAGACTTTTTAAATAAATGGCAATTTTTTTTGTTGCAATGTCACAAAGAAACAGCAAAGACTTCCCTGGGTTGATCCACAGTGACTTGAAGACATGTACTGAAGGAGCCGTGTTAAGTTTTCATAACATCTGCTATCGAGTACAAGTGAAGAGTGGCTTCTTATGTTGCTGGAGAACAGTTGAGAAAGAATTACTATCAAATATCAGGTATGTTGCTAAACTTTTTATTTTTATTTTTATTTTTGGCACCAGGGATCAAACTCACAACCTTGAACCTGCCAGGCAGGTGCTTAAGCCACCTAACCAAACTCCTGGCCCTAGTTTTTGAGACAGGATAGCACTATGTAGTTCAGGTCGGCCTTGTGCTCATGTTGTAGCCCAAGCTGGCTTTGAACTCACAATGCTCCTCCTACCTCAGCCTCCCCAGTGCTGGGATTAAAAGCACATGCCACCACACCTGGCCTGTTGTTAAACTTTTTAAAAGAGAATTTTATTAGTTATGATGAGTCTTTCATGGTTTTCCTAGCCCATATAAGCTGCTACTGTGGCTGCACATCTTTACATACATGTCAGCACAAACATAGACACACATGGTTTCATTTCTTTTGGCTAAGCTAGAACTAAAGTGATTGCATCACACTTGATTCATATTTAATTTCTAGTCCTTTTCAATGGGTGCAATTAAGAAGTAGATGTATGCTTGTATATATATATATACACATGCATACATATGTATCTATAACTCTGTTAAGCAACTGCCTGTATAGATTAAAAGCCAAGACCTCTCACCTCTCTTAATGCACCAACTCCAATTGAACACTTCTGATTACACGTTACAATGTTTCTAAAATCTTCTTATAGAAGGGGAAATTTGACTTTCATTATTCTTAATATAATTAATCTTATTAGTCAAGTTTTTAATTTCAGAATATGAGCATCTCGACAGCCATAGCTGTCTCTTCCTGTTCTCCCAGCTTACCTTGCCATCTAATTGGAATGCATGTGTGCTCAGTTGCACCTGCCTTATAGATTCTAAGATTATCATAGTGATGTAGGCTGGTGATTTCTAATGGATTTCTCATTACAATGCAGTTTAAAACAGATTTGATTTCAGTGTTTTATTACACATTTGTTCTTGGGAAAGGGTGATTGCTGCACCTCTACCTATATCTTCCATTATCTTCATGCTGAGAAAATAAGGAGAAGGTGTGTATAGTACAACTGCTGGGCACAGTATGTGAACATGAAATAATGTATAAGAATATAAGTAAGTTTTTTTCCAGGTTGATATACTAGTCTAAAATAAATTATTCTTTACTCTTTCATTTTTGTTTATGATTGTAAACATTTTTGTTACTTTTTAAAGTTCTCACTTGTACTACCCAGCTATTAAGAAAGATTGCATTGAGACTTTTATAAGTAAATGGTCACGACTTGAGACCATACTCATAAGTGAGATAAATCAAACCCACATGTGTAAATACCATATTGTCTCCCTAGTGTAAGAAACTGAAAAAGTATATATGATCCAAAATCTATAATAAATACTATGTAAGGGTAAAAAACTGCTCGAAGAGCAAAAGTAATTGGGAAGGGAAAAGGGGGAAAGAGAGAAGGGAAAAGGAAAAGATATAAATCTGTATATATGTATATGTAAGATAACTAAAGCAAACACACTGCTGAATGTATTCGTTATTGAGAAAGCACAATTAATACTCATATGATTAGGTCAATTTTACATGACTATATCTGTTAATGTAAGTAACCATTTTAAAGATAATACGCAATATTGCAACCATTGTCAAGTTTCTATCATCCTGTTTTGTAAACCTGCAATGTTACTGTTGTGCATTTACTCTAGTCGTTTGTTTGTCTCTTTTGCTTGTTGTCCTTGTTATATATATCTTTTTTTCTTCGCTTAAATTAAAAAATAAAAATAAAAAATAAAGTTCTCACTTATAAAACTTTAGAGGTTTGCTTATTCAGCACATTTTGAATGTCTACTAGTGGTTGGCATTGTGCAAACTAGTGATCCACGTATGTCCCATTGTTCTCCAAAACCGTATAGAGTAATGAGCGATTCAGAAAGCTAGTACACTTTCACTGTGTTATTCTCCTGTGGCACAAATTAAATTATACAACCGAAGTCCATAACTCTAAATTGAATGGCTGCAAACATGGAGGGCACGAGAGTGAAGAGGTACTGATAAGTATGAAGGATGGTGGGCCGTGCTCGACAATGTCATTGACATTTCTTGTCCATAAAAAAGACCAAAGTTTGACTTTTATCTACTGAAATGAATAAACATGGTAAAAATGCTTCTGGTAAGGATTATTTCTTGTGTTCAATACTCAGTGTGCCACATGTTTGGGGATGTGAAGGAAAGGGAAATGGTAACAGTGTGACACTGTTCTCCATAGGAATGTTACCTTACTATGAGAGAGGACTAATGTAGACAAATGTTTTAGGCCAATATCTTATTCTGGGAATGGCTTAACAGTGGTTCCAGAAGGTGCAGAGTGGGGAGAGGAGACCAGGAAAATATGTGCCATGGACTAGGACAGGGATAAGCAAACTCTTCTTGTCAAGAGCCAGATAGGAAATAATTTTAACTATTGGAGCCACATGTCTGTGACTGAACTGCATGTTTGCAGCAGAAGAGCCACAACAGATGTGATGTAAACAATGAAATCTGTTTCTATCATACCATTCATGGAAAGCAGAAGCTGGTGAATAAGTCTAGTGTGCTGATTCCTTGACTAGCATATAAACCCCAGGAGGACAGGACTTCTTTTTTTCAATTTGTGTACCTAGGTGTTTGGTTTTTCTGTGTGTGTATCTGGTGTTTTTTTCATTTGTGCATCTGGGTGTGGAAGAGTGTCTTGTGTATACATAGAAAATGCGTAGTAATTGTGCTGAGTGAATGGAGGTGGGATTGACCACTGCTCCAGATTGAAACTGTCATATTTGTGATGGTTCATCATTGTTTTCTGTAATGCAGGAGCTTAGTGTGAAAGGAGGGCAAACTCAGGAACCTCTGAAGTTCTTTGTCTTAACACATTCATGTTCATTTTCTCCTTGAGTCATTTAGGAGCACTTGGTATAATGGCAAAGTGTTAAATTCTCAGCCCCCAAATTTCTCTGCTGACACAAACCTGCCCAACATGTATTGGGCAGTCATGTGGCATATCACTAATGTTGACAAGAACGAACTCAAAGTAAAAAAAAAAGTAAGACTTATTTATTTCTCCCCATAGGTAATGAACCATCTTCTCTGAAATAATTAATGTGTATAGGCATCTTAATCTAAAACTAAAGGGGCTTCTGTGAGACCAGCGTAAATCACCCTTTCAATTTTTGTCTTTGATATTAACAATATTTCTGTTCTTGGAAGTTCAACAAGGAACAGGATGATATGGAAAATGCATTCCTAAAATTCCTTTTCCCACACTGCATCTCTTTCACCCTGACTGTGCGATTCCTCTCTTGAAAACTCACCTGCTGTCTGCTTGAGCTGTGTGCTCCGCTTTGAATAAAATCTTGTCTTTTCTGTACTCATTAATACCAAAAATTATTTCTCTTCCCTCACCACCAGTCCTGCATATGCTGTTTAGCCTGGCATTGGTCTTTAAGTATTTTTTTATTAGTACATTTGTGATCCATAATGAATACATTTATCAGGGGCAGCTCATACATGTACATATAACCTCTTAATCTTGTTTACTTCACTTTTAACTCTATTCCTTTCCCATTGCCTCTGTCTCAGTAACTACTGTAAATAGACTACAATCCCGTTTCCTATTATCTAAGGATTATTTCTCTTTAAATCAGTATACATTGGGTTTCTTAGAGAAATCACATGATATTTAAACACTTGTGTCTGATTAATTTCTCTTATTATTATGGTTTCAAGGTGAATACATTTCCCCACAAACAATTCAAATTTATCTTTCTTTATGACCAAGTAGTACTCCGTTGTGCATATATGCCACATTTTATTTATTCATTCATCTGTTGATGTACATGTCGTCCACTTCTGAGATTTAGCTAGCCTGAGTCCTGCTAGTACAAACATGGGCAGTAGGTATCACTGTAATGTGATATCTTTAAATCATTTGGCAAGATACCTTGGAGGGGGACAGATGGATCAAATGGGATTACAAATTTGAGTTTTTTTGAAGACTCCCTATATTAATTTCCAGATTGATTGTACTACTAGTTCACATTCCCTCTTTCTATCAATATAGCAGAACTCATTTTTCCCACCAGCCAGCATTTGTTGTTTTTTGAATTCTTAATCATAGTCATTATATTTTGAGTAAGACAGAATCTTGATGTTTGCAATTACATTTCTCTGATGGAAAAATGTTAGATTATTTTCATATAATTATTGGCTGTTCATATTTCTTCTTCTGTTAGTTGTCTATTCACTTCAATTACCCATGTTTTTGGAGCCTTTTATTTTGGGAGGTCTAATATTTTGTGAGACCTTTATATTTTCAAGATATTAGTTTTCTGTCTGAGGAGTAACTGGCAAAATTTTTCTCCCTTTCTGTTGCATGTCTCTTTACTTGGTCATTTGCTTTGCTGTGCAGAATCTTCTGAATTTGAAACAGTGGCATTTGTCAATTCTTTGTGTCATTTCTTATACAATTGGGTTTCTGTTCAGAATGTTCCATCCTATGCTTGTGCCTTTAAGAATTTGCCTATTGTATCTTCCAGTTGATTTGTTTTTATTTTAATATCTAGGTCTTTGGTCCACTTTTTATTTTATTTTAGTGCATGGTGAGAAGTATGGTTCTAGAGTCAATCTTCTGCATGTGGATAACCAGGTTTCCCAGCACTATTTGTAAAAGTGACCTTCTTTTCTCCAGCATATGCTTTTGGCTGCTTTGATAAAAACTGGGTTCCTGAGTGTGCCTGGAGATGTTTTTGCATCCTGTATTCTGTTTCATTGATCCAAATGTATGATTTTGTGCCAGTACCATGCAGTTTTAATCACTATAGCTTTGTAATAAAACTTGAAATCCAGGAGTTTGATATCTTTTGCATTTGCCTCTTTGCCCAGGATTTCTTTTGGTATTCTGGGTCTCTTCTGGTTCCATGTGAATTTTGAGTATTGTTTTCCTAGTTCTGTGATGAATGCTGTTGTTACTTTGATTAGGAGCACATTAAATCTATATGTCAGTGTTCATAATATGGCCATTTTGACAATAAGTTTGACCTATCCTGAGATGGTAGTGTCATTCCTTTTTCTGATATTCAATTCAATTTCCCTTTTTAGTGTACTATAATTTTCATTGTAAAAGACTTTTTCTTCCTTAGTCAGAATTTTTGTGGAGCTATTGTGAATGATATTGTTGTCTTCTTTTCTTTCTCAGTGTGTTCATTGTTGGTGTGCAGAGATGCTATTGATTTTTGTATTTTGATTTTTATCCTGCTATTTTGCTGAATTTGTTTATTAACTTTTGGAGTTTTTTGGGTTGTCTATGTGAAGAATCATGCTATTTCTGAAAAATGGATGTTTGGTGTCTTCCTTTCCTAAACATAGCCATTTAATTTTTTTCTCTTACCTAATATCTCTAATATTTTGAGTAGTCTTTTAAACAGGAGTAGTGATTGTGGTGATCCCTGTCTTGTTCCTGATTTTAGTGGTAAATTTTCAACTTTCTCCCAGTAGTGTGATATTGACAGTAAGTTTGTTGTAAATGGTGTTTATTAGATTGAGATAAAGTTCTTGTATACCTGTGTGCTTCAGAGATTTTTAAATCATAAGCTAATGCTGGATTTTGTCAAAGGCTTTTTTTATGTCTATTGATATGATCATGTGATTTTTGTCCTTACTTCTGTATTCAATATGTGACATTTATTACTTTCCATATATTAAATGGTTCTTGCAGTGTGGAGATGTATCCATCTTTGTCATGATGTGCGAGCTTTTAAATGATTTGTTGCATTTTGATTGCTAGGATCTCTGAGAATTTTTGCATCTTTGTTCATTAAAGAAATTTGCCCGCAGTTTTTATCCTTCCTTCATTCCTTTCTTCCTTCCTTCCTTCCTTCCTTCCTTCTTTCCTTCCTTCCTTCTTTCTTGTAGGGGCAGAGGGACATAGCAAAAGCACAGGACAAAACTAACATTGTAAAATTGCCACATGCTTATTTGTGGTTAATGATTATAAGATCATCACATGCTTATCATGCTTATCTTGAAAAACGTACCCTACTCTGTCCTTTATGAGAGTGTTATTCACATTTATTGTATGCAGACCTTGTCCCCTTCCTAGAAACAAAGGATAAGACCCTGATGTACTAGACCACCAATCATTGAAAGTTATTTTTAGAAACCATCTTACGCTTCAAACTCACTTGGAATCCCAAGCAGGATGCCCCCTAGATAGTACCATCACTCTGCTGCTAAGATAGTTTCTCTTCTGCTTTCTCTGTATTTGCTACACTAAATCAACTTTTACTTCCCTCTATACCAGCCTTGACTCCCCCATCTTTGGCTAAGAGTGCCACTTTTCCATTCTTTGCTGGAGAAAAGGCAAGACCCAAAGAGGGTTGAGTATCATTCAGAGACAATGTCCCCCACCCCGCCAGATGCAACATTTTCTTCTCTTTTTTTGTAATTTTTATTTTAAAGAGAATAAAACCAAGAAAAATAAAAGAAAATAAAGCCAATCAAAACATAACAGTGTAAGTAACACAGGACTTCAAGACAAGATAATAGAAAATCAACAATGGTTGCCATAATGCCTCTTGCTGTCTTCAAAATAGCTGCCCATACCTTCAGACATAGTAAAAATCAAACAAAGCAGAAAAGAATACAACCAATAAAAACAAA